>JAWQFJ010001381.1:30000-35000 GCA_034096865.1 Theodoxus fluviatilis
TTCATCGAAAAGATGGTTTTGTTGCATGTGCCTGATGATCCGGGCTGCAACTACCCTCTCTAGAACCTTTGACAGAAATGAAAGATTAGAGACTGGTCTGTAGTTTTAAAACTCATTTTTGTCAATTGGGGGGCTTTTTCAACAATGGTGTTACTAAAGCCTTTTTGAAATTTGATGGTACTATGCCTGATTCAAGTGATTCATTTACGATGCTAACCAACGATGGGAGGAGAGATGGAAGCAACTGCTGAAGGAGCCAAGTAGGTACTGGATCCAGGGGGCAAGATGTCTTGGAAGCTTTACAAAAAATGTCCATTATCTCCGTATCTGTTGCTGGTTCGAACTTAGAGTTACATTCCACAGCAGGTTTCTCATCTACATGATGATCAATAGTTGCTGTCTCCTCACTTGAAATACTTCTCCTGATGTCACATATTTTTCTCTCGAAATATTCTGAGCTATATCTTCCTCTTTAGGGAAATTTGGCAGTTTCGACTGGGATTTGATCAACACAAGGGAGTCTACAATGGAATAAAATTTTCTTGGATCATGACTGCTTTCTGCTAGCAAAGATGAATAGTGAGAGACTTTTGCACGTCTTATGGCAGAATTGGTAGCACAGCATGTTTGATTATAGATTTGTTTGTAAATTTCTAGTTTTGTTTTCCTCCACTGTTTTTCTGGTTGTCTGCGCAGACGCTTTTGCATTTGCGGATTTCACTTGTATACCATGTAGTATTAGGTCGTACTGTCACAGATCTTGTTTGTGCTGGAGCATGTTTATCAACTATATCTTGGAGAAGAGAATTGTAGCACTCAACCATACAATCAACATCATCTGCATTCTTGACTATGTCGCAGAAACTTGATTCATCAATATCTCTCGCAAATTCTTCAATAGCCACTGATCTATAATTACGAAAACAAATTTCTTTTCGTTATGGTGGAGGTTCAGTACAGTTTAGTGTGCAGAAAACACTATGGTGGTCGGACAACCCATGATCCTCAATATCAGTCTTCTTCACCAGCCATTTTTCATTTTCCCTAAGAAAGATCAGGTCAAGAGTGTGCCCTCCAGCGTGTGTAGCACCGCGCACGATCTGTTCTAAATTAAATGATCCTGTGATATTCAGGAAAGCTCTAGACTATTTGGGATCATCAACGTGAATATTGGAGTCTCCTAGGATAAGGAGATGGCCAGATGACATATACTATGATTTATTAAGGCAGAAGGAAAACTCATGGTAGAATTCTTCTAGTCCAGGCTTCCCACCAGTGGAAAGAGGAGGACGGTACACAGCAATGTGTCTTAATAGTCTGTTTCCAACAGCTAGTAGAAGTTCAAGATTTTCAAACGATGTAGAAGTCACTGGTTGAACAGACCCCAGTGAAACAGACTTTTTATGCAAGATGGTAAGGCCTCCTCCTCTCCGGTCTGTCCTTGACTATAAATGAATGGTATAATTATCAGGTACGAGCTGTTTAATAAGCACAGGGGTGTCATCAGCCTGAAACCATGTCTCAGTCAGCACACATATGTCAATATCATGCTCGAGTATATAGTCACACAAGACATCTGCTTTGTTCTTAGCTGCCCTACAGTTCAGTAGATGCACACTGAAGGAAGATAGCTTAGTTTTGTCAAGCACAACAGAAGAATCAACTAAAGTAACAAGATTTTCAGGGTTTACTTTCTTGGTATTTCTCTGGTGCTTGTGCCGCGTAGTATGTACTTTGATGGGGCGTTGTACTTTTCTTCCAGCTCTTCTTCCCCTTGTTCTCCTTCTGGCAATTCCAAGTGAATGGAGTCGATCCATGAGATGTTGTTTCAACTCGACCACATCACTTTTTCTCAACAGCAGTAGTTGTTCTCTAGAGTAGGCAGTTCTATCACTGGAATCTGCAATGGTCACTCCACCATGAGTTGTAACTGAGCCCACTGTCACACAGGAGGTGAGCTGTAACTCAACCATGCCATATGCATCTTGCAAGATGGCAACATATATCTAATTTGCTCCAATTGTCCTTTTTGTAGATCTTAGACAATCCGATGTGATCTTCTTCAGCTATAGCTCTTTCTCCATAGCAAGATTGGTCTATATCCAAATCCAGTGAATTATAGGATTTCAGGATTTTCCACAGAGTAGTTTCATACAGCCAGCCACTAGGCGCTGAACACTACTCATATCACACTCAGGTGCCCCTCTGCTGCCTTAAGTTTTGCACGACTTGCGTGCATCATGGGGTATTCGGTGCCCGCTTCCGCTACTGGTGGACAGCAGGGCTCTGGTCTCTGCTGTTTCGGCTTATCCAGATGCAGACCGATGCCTTCTCTACCGCCTCTGCCATAGCCCTCGCTACCTTTGTATACCGATGGTTGGAGAAGCCGAGCTGTCTGCAAGCGTTATGGATTGCGTGCCCTACGAAACCCCTAGCTCCCACCTCAACAGCAAGGATGGTGGTCCAGATACACACATACACATACACAAACACATACGCGTCTGTCCCAATGGGGGAAGGTACTCACCTTCAGTGGCAGCGAGGGGATCCATGGCTATGTCCTCGTAGCGGACGAGTTTGTAGCGTGGTCCCAAGGCAGCTCCCCTGGTTTGGGCCACTTCCAGGTCTTCCATCATGGAGGAACACAGCTCTGCAGTGGCAACTGTCATGTTGGGAAAGGTTGTAGGGTCTAACCTGCCGCGTGACGTAAGAACGCCCCGAGGGTCACGCACCAGATGCAGCACGTGCAGGTTGGAAACACTCTCCGCCACTCGAAAGGCGACCCCAAGCTTCAGGCGGATGGTCTTGACGACGATGACCTTCGACCTCTTGCAGGCCTCAATCAAATCGGGAAGACAGCGCGTGGTGCTGTCGGTCCCATTCGCGTTCTTGCACAACTGAAACTCGTTGGTCTGGTCTCCGAACGTCATGAATAAGTCGAAGGGAGCCACTCTCTCAAGGTCACAGCGGAACCAGGCCACCAGCTGTCGCTCGTACTCGTCCTCCCCGGGTTGCGTATCGTTCCAATCTCTGCAGAGAAAGGCGTGCTGCCACCAGCATGAATGGAAGAATGAAAGAATGAATTAATGAATGATACGAATGAATGAATGGGATTTTACGACCCATCACTATCAGCCTTTGCTGATTATCTAAGGCCATTGACCACGTGAATCACTAGAACTGATCAGAGTGCATCAAATCAAGTCTCAGTTTCCCGAGTTATTCGCCCTTACGAAAAGCGAAGGGAGGCGTGGTGGGTCTATTCTTACCCCCAACCTGCAGGGGGTTGGTGGAACAGACAAAATGGACGCGAGGGTCCAAGAATAGGAAGAGAAGTAACAGTACGGGACAAAGTAAGAAGAGAAGTAACAGTACGGGACAAAGTAGGAAGAGAAGTAACAGTACGGGACTAAGTAGGAAGAGAAGTAACAGTACGGGACTAAGTAGGAAGAGAAGTAACAGTACGGGACAAAGTAGGAAGAGAAGTAACAGTACGGGACTAAGTAGGAAGAGAAGTAACAGTACGGGACTAAGTAGGAAGAGAAGTAACAGTACGGGACTAAGTAGGAAGAGAAGTGACAGTACGGGACTAAGTAGGAAGAGAAGTGACAGTACGGGACTAAGTAGGAAGAGAAGTAACAGTACGGGACTAAGTAGGAAGAGAAGTAACAGTACGGGACTAAGTAGGAAGAGAAGTAACAGTACGGGACTAAGTAGGAAGAGAAGTAACAGTACGGGACTAAGTAGGAAGAGAAGTAACAGTACGGGACTAAGTAGGAAGAGGAGTAACAGTACGGGACTAAGTAGGAAGAGAAGTAACAGTACGGGACTAAGTAGGAAGAGAAGTAACAGTACGGGACTAAGTAGGAAGAGAAGTAACAGTACGGGACAAAGTAGGAAGAGAAGTAACAGTACGGGACTAAGTAGGAAGAGAAGTAACAGTACGGGACTAAGTAGGAAGAGAAGTAACAGTACGGGACTAAGTAGGAAGAGAAGTGACAGTACGGGACTAAGTAGGAAGAGAAGTGACAGTACGGGACTAAGTAGGAAGAGAAGTAACAGTACGGGACTAAGTAGGAAGAGAAGTAACAGTACGGGACTAAGTAGGAAGAGAAGTAACAGTACGGGACTAAGTAGGAAGAGAAGTAACAGTACGGGACTAAGTAGGAAGAGAAGTAACAGTACGGGACTAAGTAGGAAGAGGAGTAACAGTACGGGACTAAGTAGGAAGAGAAGTAACAGTACGGGACTAAGTAGGAAGAGAAGTAACAGTACGGGACTAAGTAGGAAGAGAAGTAACAGTACGGGACAAAGTAGGAAGAGAAGTAACAGTACGGGACAAAGTAGGAAGAGAAGTAACAGTACGGGACTAAGTAGGAAGAGAAGTAACAGTACGGGACAAAGTAGGAAGAGAAGTAACACAGGGACACGAGAAATTAAACCATGGAAGCCGCTGATGGAGAAAGAGATGGAGGAGAGACAGCAGCAGCGTTCTCAGCTTCAGCAGGGTGATGGAGATGGAGGAGGACAAGGAGCAGCGTTCTCAGCTTCAGCAGGGTGATGGAGATGGAGGAGGACAAGAAGCAGCGTTCTCAGATTCAGCAGGGTGATGGAGATGGAGGAGGACAAGGAGCAGCGTTCTCAGCTTCAGCAGGGTGATGGAGATGGCGGAGAGACAGCAGCAGCATTCTCAGCTTCAGCAGGGTGATGGAGATGGAGGAGAGACAGCAGCAGCATTCTCAGCTTCAGCAGGGTGATGGAGATGGAGGAGGACAAGGAGCAGCGTTCTCAGCTTCAGCAGGGTGATGGAGATGGAGGAGGACAAGGAGCAGCGTTCTCAGCTTCAGCAGGGTGATGGAGATGAGGAGGACAAGGAGCAGCATTCTCAGCTTCAGCAGGGTGATGGAGATGGAGGAGGACAAGGAGCAGCGTTCTCAGATTCAGCAGGGTGATGCAGATGGAGGAGGACAAGGAGCAGGATGAAGAGGAGCAGGAGGGGT
>JAWQFJ010001381.1:37500-57500 GCA_034096865.1 Theodoxus fluviatilis
AGGAGGAGGAGGAGCGGGAGGAGGAGGAGGAGGAGTGGGAGGAGGAGGAGGAGGAGGAGGAGGAGGAGGAGGAGGAGGAGGAGGAGGAGGAGGAGGAGGAGGAGGAGGAGGAGGAGGAGAAGGAGCGTTGAGGGGAGGGGGAGGAAGGGAGAGAGGGAGGGAGGGAGGGAGGGAGGGAGGGAGGGAGAGAGGGAGGGAGGGAGGGAGGGAGGGAGGGAGGGAGGGAGGGAGGGAGGGAGGAAGGAGGAGTGGAGGAGAAGGAGGAGGAGGAGGAGAAGGAGGAGGAGGAGGAGGAGGAGGAGGAGGAGGAGGAGGAGTAGGAGGAGGAGGAGGAGGAGGAGGAGGAGGAGGAGGAGGAGGAGGAGGAGGAGGAGGAGGAGGAGGAGGAGGAGGAGGAGGAGGAGGAGGAGGAGGAGGAAAAGCGAGAGAAAGAGGAAGAGCTGCAAGAGGAGAAATACCCACAGTTGGAGAAGAGGGCCACCAATAGAAGCATAAAGGAGTTCAAGATGGTCCGCACCTTGAAGAAGAGTAGAATGTGAGAGAAACACAAAGTAGAAGCATGTTGAGAAATAAGACAGGCCGGCTTAGAAAGGGAAAAATACATTGCAGGAATAGGTTAATGTGACGTTACTCCTCTCTTGTGTTTATTAAAACACAGGCTCGGCGCTATATGCGCTGTCTAGGGGATTTGCTTGGGGAGGAGGAACGCACAATTAAAAATAATCAATCAAAATCTCTGTCATGCACATGCCATGCAATAAACAGGATGACTCAGGATTGCCAATTAAAGAAAATGATTTAATATTCAAGAAAAACCATGACTAAGAAATCGCCCCTTTGTGGCTTTCAAGCATCTAATAATTGTTCAATGTTTCTAGGGATAAAAGAGTTCAACAGTTCAGTTCTTTAGATTCAGAGTCAGTTCAAAATACGTATTCACTGTACCTTAGTAATTCCAGCGATGAAGTTCATAACTAAGCTTGAGGACTCACAGCCCATCTAATCACACGNNNTGTCCTGCCATGAGGAAACTCCCTGCGGTACACTGACAGTGAGTCCCCATCTCCATCCTCACCCGTAACTGTTCTCTATCTCCTCCTTTGTCTCCACCCTTTTCCCCGTGTGCCTACTCCCCCGCCTCCTCATTCCTAGCCCCATACCCCACCTATAAGGAAGAGATGAAGCCTGCTGGATGCGACTCCATTCAGCTGAGGACTCCAATGAGTGTGCATTTGTGCATACTCATCCATATTAACAAGTGAACTAAATGAATGATCAAGTGGATTAAGATTCCACCCCTGTCAACAGAGATAGGGGGAGGGGAGTGGGGGAGAGGAGAGGGAAAAGGAGAGAGAGAGAGAGAGAGAAAGAGAGAGAGAGAGAGAGAGAGAGACGGACAGACAGACAGACAGACAGACAGACAGGCAGACAGACAGACGCACAGACAGACAGACAGACAGACAGACAAAGTGTGTGTGTGTGTGTATGTGTGTGTGTGTGTGTGTGTGTGTAGCATCATAATGTAAGCAGTGAAGTATGCACAGATATGCTGATGTTATAAAACTACCTTGCTTGACCTGAAACATGATGTAGACTAATGCCAGTTCCAGATGTCAGCCATGCAAAGATGTAGTTTCATTGATTCAAATTGTATCCGTCTATCCCAAATATATTCAATGTATATTGCAATATCCCATATGCAGGGAATATATGTGATTCGGTATTGGGAGAGGGGAGGGGGGCGGAGGGGAATCTTGGTAAAATGACATGTACATTTGGGATGAGTGTGTCAAGGAGAACAAAGGCAGAAAATAAATCAAAATAGTGCAGACAAGGTTGAACAAATAAATGGTAAAACTGAGGCAGATATCACCATACAAAACCACTACCTTTATTTTGAGTGTAAACGTATACAGGGAATATACAGATTAAGAATTAAAATGTGTTAACTAAATTGTATGCACTGCAGATATTTCTCTCATACATGAAATGTGCCGTTGCAACTCGATTATCTCCCTTGAGTCGGTGAGCTTAACAGCAGTAAGACACTCCTGTCCATCTCACAGTGTAGTGTGGGAAATAAGAAATGTTGTAGTCTGATATTTCTCTTCCTTGGGGTTCCCTCCTTGTGACATAGACTGTGGGCTCATACATGACGGCTCTATATTTCGATTGTATGTATTTATCCACCATGTATAGATAGTGTACAACTTTGGTGAATAAAATTCTGTTGATATGTACGTATGTGTGTATGTATGTATGTATGTATGTATGTATGTATGTATGTATGTATGTATGTATGTATGTATGTATGTATGTATGTATGTATGTATGTATGTATGTATATGTGCGTGGGCGCGTTTGTGTGCTCGAGTGCACGCCTTTGTGTGTGCAAGCACGTCTGCGGGCAAATTCGGTCGTTAATGTAAACTTTACTTCGGGCAATGCGTCAAGATGCTCTCTGAGCCAAGAATCCAAACGACCGAGAGCAGACAAACGCAAGATTTGTTGAAAAGGGAGTGACGGTACGGGGCAAACCGTTGTAAGAGCATTGTAAAAACAACCTTTTCGCCTCCATTTTATTTAGTCCGCGTTCACAGTGTTTGAGAGTTGAAATGCAGAATGTGAAACCTGCCCACAAAGGGAAGAGCGCACTCCAGCACCAAGGTGTGCACGCTGCGCAGAGCTGACTCCGCCAAACTCTCTCTAGCCGCAGGTTTGCTCTGCACCCAGTTGTTTGTCAGTCCGCAGCCGCGTGGGGCACATGCAGACACCTAGGGAGTCGTCATCACGTGACTGTCATGTCAAATCAGTAACGGAAGAGCTGTCCCCCAATTACACTTGTGCATTTCCTGAAGTCGTATTCGACTCTACTGGGATTCTGGATATCATCGAGTAATCACTGCGTCAAATCTGACATGGGCCAGGTGTTTAAACATACTTTTTTCCCACTTCCCAAATATGTGTATTGGACAGTAGAGCTTCTAGGATAAGTATCTAATGTGAGCATTACGCCAGATCTTACTCTGAAGCGTTCTGAAAAGAATCCCTTTCGTTCTTCCACAATACGTATTTGCAGTGACATTCGGGTTGTCAGTCTTATGTGCTCATTATGCTACATCTTATATTGAAGAGTTCTCCAAAAGTACCCTCGTGCACCTGCAGACTTTGCATTTGACTATTGTGATGGATGATAAGACTTTGCTTTTGACTATTGTGATATATGTTAAGTAGTGAGTCAAGCGAGTGGGCTGTCAAAGTAACATATGAAAGAAAATAGCAATGCGATAACTTTACTTAGAATTACCATATCCCTGACTCATACAAACACAACTGCACTCCATACACGTAGAGGTTAATGCTTTTTCGGCACATGTATTGATTATCACCACACAATACAAAAATGTCTTCAAATCCTCCTGAGTCATGCAAAATAGTATTGAAGAGGCTTTTTGTCATCAGGCAATACAATCTTTTAGAGCATGGACGAATTCTCTCCCTTGCTTTCAGAGTGCATGGGAGTCAAGTGTTTACATAGAGAGTCTGTAATGAAATGCTTGTTGCCATGAAACTGGTGGTTCCATATAGCGCCAGCATCACTTCCCGGCTCACCAAGAGTGTTGCTTCCATAATGCAGACTGTCTGAGCGGCGCCGACCCTCCAGCACACACTCATCAAACGCCACGTCCCCATAAAGTCCTTGGTCAATGGAACTCCAACTGTTGCTGCTGACCAGAGTCTGGTCTGGGAGTCCACTGCTCCGACAGGATGCTCTGAACTGCCCAGCACTGATGGAAACATTGACCACTGACCACTGGGAGAGATTGACTGGCTTGCCCAGACTTCTGTGGTAGCCGCTGAAGAGACGGCAGAAGCTGGGTTAGGTGTTAGCAGGATGTTGCAAGCCCATGGTCTTGCTGCTGCTGGATCAGGCAGCCTTCAGCGCAGGTCCCTGTCCACACACAGCGCAGGTCCCTGTCCACACACAGCGCAGGTCCCTATCCACACACAGCGCAGGTCCCTATCCACACAGCGCAGGTCCCTATCCACACACAGCGCAGGTCCCTGTCCACACAGCGCAGGTCCCTGCCCACACACAGCGCAGGTCCCTGCCCACACACAGCGCAGGTCCCTGTCCACACACAGCGCAGGTCCCTATCCACACACAGTGCCGCTCCCTGTCCACACAGCGCGGTCCATCAGCTGCAGAGGAGGGAATAGCTCCGCCATCCTCCACGGAGCTACCTGGCCTCCTCCGCCTCCTTCTTCTGCTCATCCTCTTGTGCGGCGGCGTAGTCTCTGAAAACAGAGGGAGTCGTGCACATCAAAGGGGAGACAACCGATCCACCCTTTCAACCCATCACTGAATCTTGAACAACCAACCCATGCAATTACCTTTTCACCGAAATCTATTCCCGCCATTCTGTGAAACCCGAAGGACACGACATAGGCACGGCTGAAAAAACATGAGTGAATACGTGAATGTTCTTGTCCAGCAGACACTGACAGGAGTAGTAATACAAGGACTTACCCAAAGTAGATGCGACCCGACTGTTCCTCCGCTAGTTTGTGCACCGCCTCGTGCACTACTTTCTTGTTGTAGGGCACGGCCAGCTCCTGCAACAAGACACCAGCATCACGAAGTGGCTTTCATCTGAAGAATCTTTAGCGCACGCGCGCGCGAACACACACACACACACACACACGCACACACACACAGATACACACACTGATACACACATACACACACATAGATACACACACACACAGACACACACACACACACACACGATACACACGCACGCACACACACACACACAGACACACACACAGACACACACACACACAGACACACACACACAGATACACACACACACACACAGACACACACACACACACACACTCACACACACACACACACGCACACACAGATACACACACTGATACACACATACACACACATAGATACACACACACACACGTAACACACACACAGACACACACACACACACACACAGACACACACACACACACATACACACAGACACACACACACACACACACACACACACACACACACACACACACAGATACATCACGAGGTAAAATAACATAAACTACGATCGCAGTTGCTTACGACCTGCTGATAGACTGCTTGCATCTTGTGGTTGTATGTCGCAGCTGCGCGTTGAGACAACTAGAAGGCCGAGGATTAAGTTTTACCCTGGGAATCACAGCAGCCTGTGACTGACTGACTGCCTGCCTGCCTGACTGACTGACTGACTGACTGACTGCCTGCCTGCCTGCCTGCTTGCCTGACTGACTGACTGACTGACTGACTGACTGACTGACTGACTGACTGACTGACTGACTGACTGCCTGCCTGCCTGCCTGCCTGACTGACTGACTGACTGACTGACTGACTGACTGGCTGATAAATTAACTGAAACTCGATTGACCAATCCATTCACTGACTGACCAAGGATCTCACTCGCTTTATTGGGAAGCTGACAGCCTGTCACCAATTAATAGGCATACGTGTTTCCTGATCGAGCAAGCAACAGTTGAAAAAAAGTCTAGATTTCGCTCGGAAAATGGTTTACTGTAATTGGGACTGATGTTGTTGAAGTTGTAGTTTGACGGCCTATTAACCTCTGTTAGCTATGTAAGGCCATGTGTCACGAGAATCACTGGAGCTAGCTGGCTATGTAAGGCCATGTGTCACGAGCATCACTGGAGCTAGCTGGCTATGTAGGGCCATGTGTCACGAGAATCACTGAAGCTAGCTGGCTATGTAAGGCCATGTGTCACGAGCATCACTGGAGCTAGCTGGCTATGTAAGGCCATGTGTCACGAGAATCACTGGAGCTAGCTGGCTATGTAAGGCCATGTGTCACGAGAATCACTGGAGCTAGCTGGCTATGTAAGGCCATATGCCACGAGAATCACTGGAGCTAGCTGGCTATGTAAGGCCATGTGTCACGAGAATCACTGGAGCTAGCTGGCTATGTAAGGCCATGTGTCACGAGAATCACTGGAGCTAGCTGGCTATGTAAGGCCATGTGTCACGAGAATCACTGGAGCTAGCTGGCTATGTAAGGCCATGTGTCACGAGAATCACTGGAGCTAGTTGGCTATGTAAGGCCATATGCCACGAGAATCACTGGAGCTAGCTGGCTATGTAGGGCCATGTGTCACGAGCATCACTGGAGCTAGCTGGCTATGTAAGGCCATATGCCACGAGAATCACTGGAGCTAGCTGGCTATGTAGGGCCATGTGTCACGAGCATCACTGGAGCTAGCTAGAGTAAGCCCAAGTCAAGACACAAGTTTCCTAGTCGTTCACCTCTTACGAATAGCATTGGGAGGCTTGGTGGGTTCTCACCCCCAGTGAATGGGACGGCACAAAGCACACAGTGTTGGACAGTGGATACGACTACTAACTTTATAGGGACAGCGCAGCACAGTAAACAGGACTGCTAGTTTTCCTGGACAGTGCATGGCACTTGCAAGGACTACCAGTGGCCAGTGTGCTGGCACTGACTGTACGTCACTGACTGGAAGGGTGTCCACGTGACCACTCCGCAGTCAGGGCGCCCTCACCTCCAGAGCGGACACGAAGTCCTCGGGCGTGACGCTGAAGACGCTCTCCGTATCGTAGCGCCGAAGGATGTCCACCAGACGCAGGTCGTTGACGATGATGTTCTCCCGCATGACCACCACGGGGTCCTTGCGCCTAAAGGGGTCGATGGGGGCCTTGCCCAGGTCCTCCACCGTGTTCCCTGCAGCCAAGCGCCAGTGGACGTCATCACTCTGGTTCCCATTCAGCCAGTAGCAGCTCCATACACGTAAAATAACTTCTACTGAACTTCCACAATGAGGCCTGATAGTCTTTTCACCGAACCTTGCCCCCACCATCAAATGAGCCACATACAAATGACATTCACTTCCATTTCATGACCACACGCTGTCTGATTGGACGTCAAGCCTCAGTCTGGCTATGTGGTTACAGCCCTCAGTCTGACTGCGTGGTTACAGCCCTCAGTCTGACTGCGTGGTTACACCCCTCAGTCTGACTGCGTGGTTACAGCCCTCAGTCTGACTGCGTGGTTACACCCCTCAGTCTGACTGCGTGGTTACACCCCTCAGTCTGACTGCGTGGTTACAGCCCTCAGTCTGACTGCGTGGTTACACCCCTCAGTCTGACTGCGTGGTTACAGCCCTCAGTCTGACTGCGTGGTTACAGCCCTCAGTCTGACTGCGTGGTTACAGCCCTCAGTCTGGCTGCGTGGTTACACCCCTTAGTCTGACTGCGTGGTTACACCCCTCAGTCTGGCTGCGTGGTTACAGCCATCAGTCTGATTTCGCGGTTACAGCCCTCAGTCTGAGTTCGCGGTTACAGCCCTCAGTCTGGCTGCGTGGTTACACCCCTCAGTCTGACTGCGTGGTTACAGCCCTCAGTCTGACTGCGTGGTTACAGCCATCAGTCTGATTTCGCGGTTACAGCCCTCAGTCTGACTGCGCGGTTACAGCCCTCAGTCTGACTGCGCGGTTACAGCCCTCAGTCTGCGAGGTTACAGCCCTCAGTCTGACTGCGTGGTTACAGCCCTCAGTCTGACTGCGTGGTTACAGCCCTCAGTCTGACTGCGTGGTTACACCCCTCCGTCTGACTGCGTGGTTACACCCCTCAGTCTGACTGCGTGGTTACAGCCCTCAGTCTGCGTTCGCGGTTACAGCCCTCAGTCTGGCTGCCCTCAGTCTGATTTCGCGGTTACACCCCTCAGTCTGACTGCGTGGTTACAGCCCTCAGTCTGACTGCGTGGTTACACCCCTCAGTCTGACTGCGTGGTTACAGCCCTCAGTCTGACTGCGTGGTTACAGCCCTCAGTCTGACTGCGTGGTTACACCCCTCAGTCTGGCTGCATGGTTACAGCCCTCAGTCTGACTGCGTGGTTACAGCCCTCAGTCTGGCTGCACGATTACAGCCCTCAGTCTGACTGCGTGGTTACAGCCCTCAGTCTGACTGCGTGGTTACAGCCCTCAGTCTGATTTCGCGGTTACAGCCCTCAGTCTGACTGCGTGGTTACAGCCCTCAGTCTGACTGCGTGGTTACACCCCTCAGTCTGACTGCGTGGTTACAGCCCTCAGTCTGACTGCGTGGTTACAGCCCTCAGTCTGACTGCGTGGTTACAGCCCTCAGTCTGACTGCGTGGTTACAGCCCTCAGTCTGACTGCGTGGTTACAGCCCTCAGTCTGACTGCGTGGTTACACCCCTCAGTCTGACTGCGTGGTTACAGCCCTCAGTCTGGCTGCGTGGTTACAGCCCTCAGTCTGGCTGCGTGGTTACAGCCCTCAGTCTGGCTGCCCTCAGTCTGAGTTCGCGGTTACAGCCCTCAGTCTGACTGCGTGGTTACAGCCCTCAGTCTGGCTGCGTGGTTACACCCCTCAGTCTGACTGCGTGGTTACAGCCCTCAGTCTGATTTTGCGGTTACAGCCCTCAGTCTGACTGCGTGGTTACAGCCCTCAGTCTGACTGCGTGGTTACACCCCTCAGTCTGACTGCGTGGTTACAGCCCTCAGTCTGACTGCGTGGTTACAGCCCTCAGTCTGACTGCGTGGTTACAGCCCTCAGTCTGGCTGCATGGTTACAGCCCTCAGTCTGGCTGCGTGGTTACAGCCCTCAGTCTGGCTGCCCTCAGTCTGAGTTCGCGGTTACAGCCCTCAGTCTGACTGCGTGGTTACAGCCCTCAGTCTGACTGCGTGGTTACACCCCTCAGTCTGACTGCGTGGTTACAGCCCTCAGTCTGACTGCGTGGTTACAGCCCTCAGTCTGGCTGCGTGGTTACAGCCCTCAGTCTGGCTGCCCTCAGTCTGAGTTCGCGGTTACAGCCCTCAGTCTGACTGCGTGGTTACAGCCCTCAGTCTGACTGCGTGGTTACACCCCTCAGTCTGACTGCGTGGTTACAGCCCTCAGTCTGACTGCGTGGTTACACCCCTCAGTCTGACTGCGTGGTTACAGCCCTCAGTCTGGCTGCGTGGTTACAGCCCTCAGTCTGGCTGCCCTCAGTCTGAGTTTGCGGTTACAGCCCTCAGTCTGACTGCGTGGTTACAGCCCTCAGTCTGACTGCGTGGTTACAGCCCTCAGTCTGACTGCGTGGTTACACCCCTCAGTCTGGCTGCACGGTTACAGCCCTCAGTCTGACTGCGTGGTTACACCCCTCAGTCTGACTGCGTGGTTACAGCCCTCAGTCTGACTGCGTGGTTACAGCCCTCAGTCTGACTGCGTGGTTACAGCCCTCAGTCTGACTGCGTGGTTACACCCCTCAGTCTGACTGCGTGGTTACAGCCCTCAGTCTGACTGCGTGGTTACAGCCCTCAGTCTGGCTGCGTGTTTACAGCCCTCAGTCTGGCTGCCCTCAGTCTGAGTTCGCGGTTACAGCCCTCAGTCTGACTGCGTGGTTACAGCCCTCAGTCTGACTGCGTGGTTACAGCCCTCAGTCTGACTGCGTGGTTACAGCCCTCAGTCTGGCTGCGTGGTTACAGCCCTCAGTCTGACTGCGTGGTTACAGCCCTCAGTCTGGCTGCGTGGTTACAGCCCTCAGTCTGGCTGCGTGGTTACAGCCCTCAGTCTGGCTGCCCTCAGTCTGAGTTCGCGGTTACAGCCCTCAGTCTGACTGCGTGGTTACAGCCCTCAGTCTGACTGCGTGGTTACACCCCTCAGTCTGACTACGTGGTTACAGCCCTCAGTCTGGCTGCGTGGTTACAGCCCTCAGTCTGGCTGCGTGGTTACAGCCCTCAGTCTGGCTGCCCTCAGTCTGATTTCGCGGTTACAGCCCTCAGTCTGACTGCGTGGTTACAGCCCTCAGTCTGACTGCGTGGTTACACCCCTCAATCTGACTGCGTGGTTACAGCCCTCAGTCCGACTGCGTGGTTACAGCCCTCAGTCTGGCTGCGTGGTTACAGCCCTCAGTCTGGCTGCCCTCAGTCTGAGTTCGCGGTTACAGCCCTCAGTCGGACTGCGTGGTTACAGCCCTCAGTCTGACTGCGTGGTTACAGCCCTCAGTCTGACTGCGTGGTTACAGCCCTCAGTCTGACTGCGTGGTTACAGCCCTCAGTCTGGCTGCGCGGTTACAGCCCTCAGTCTGACTGCGTGGTTACAGCCCTCAGTCTGACTGCGTGGTTACAGCCCTCAGTCTGACTGCGTGGTTACACCCCTCAGTCTGACTGCGTGGTTACACCCCTCAGTCTGACTGCGTGGTTACAGCCCTCAGTCTGACTGCGTGGTTACAGCCCTCAGTCTGACTGCGTGGTTACACCCCTCAGTCTGACTGCGTGGTTACAGCCCTCAGTCTGGCTGCGTGGTTACAGCCCTCAGTCTGACTGCGTGGTTACAGCCCTCAGTCTGACTGCGTGGTTACAGCCCTCAGTCTGACTGCGTGGTTACACCCCTCAGTCTGACTGCGTGGTTACACCCCTCAGTCTGACTGCGTGGTTACACCCCTCAGTCTGACTGCGTGGTTACAGCCCTCAGTCTGGCTGCGTGGTTACAGCCCTCAGTCTGGCTGCGTGGTTACAGCCCTCAGTCTGGCTGCGTGGTTACAGCCCTCAGTCTGGCTGCCCTCAGTCTGAGTTCGCGGTTACAGCCCTCAGTCTGACTGCGTGGTTACAGCCCTCAGTCTGACTGCGTGGTTACAGCCCTCAGTCTGGCTGCGTGGTTACAGCCCTCAGTCTGACTGCGTGGTTACAGCCCTCAGACTGGCTGCCCTCAGTCTGAGTTCGCGGTTACAGCCCTCAGTCTGACTGCGTGGTTACACCCCTCAGTCTGACTGCGTGGTTACAGCCCTCAGTCTGACTGCGTGGTTACACCCCTCAGTCTGACTGCGTGGTTACAGCCCTCAGTCTGACTGCGTGGTTACACCCCTCAGTCTGCGTTCGCGGTTACAGCCCTCAGTCTGGCTGCCCTCAGTCTGAGTTCGCGGTTACAGCTTTCAGTCTGGCTGCGTGGTTACAGCCCTCAGTCTGATTTCGCGGTTACAGCCCTCTGACTGCGCGGTTACAGCCCTCAGTCTGCGCAGTTACAGCCCTCAGTCTGACTGCGTGGTTACAGCCCTCAGTCTGAGTTCGCGGTTACAGCCCTCAGTCTGAGTTCGCGGTTACAGCCCTCAGTCTGACTGCGTGGTTACAGCCCTCAGTCTGGCTGCGTGGTTACAGCCCTCAGTCTGATTTCGCGGTTACAGCCCTCTGACTGCGCGGTTACAGCCCTCAGTCTGCGCAGTTACAGCCCTCAGTCTGACTGCGTGGTTACAGCCCTCAGTCTGAGTTCGCGGTTACAGCCCTCAGTCTGAGTTCGCGGTTACAGCCCTCAGTCTGACTGCGTGGTTACAGCCCTCAGTCTGACTGCGTGGTTACTGCCCTCAGTCTGACAGCCCTCAGTCTGAGTTCGCGGTTACAGCCCTCAGTCTGGCTGCCCTCAGTCTGAGTTCGCGGTTACAGCTTTCAGTCTGGCTGCGTGGTTACAGCCCTCAGTCTGAATTCGCGGTTACAGCCCTCTGACTGCGCGGTTACAGCCCTCAGTCTGCGCAGTTACAGCCCTCAGTCTGACTGCGTGGTTACAGCCCTCAGTCTGAGTTCGCGGTTACAGCCCTCAGTCTGAGTTCGCGGTTACAGCCCTCAGTCTGACTGCGTGGTTACAGCCCTCAGTCTGGCTGCGTGGTTACAGCCCTCAGTCTGATTTCGCGGTTACAGCCCTCTGACTGCGCGGTTACAGCCCTCAGTCTGCGCAGTTACAGCCCTCAGTCTGACTGCGTGGTTACAGCCCTCAGTCTGAGTTCGCGGTTACAGCCCTCAGTCTGAGTTCGCGGTTACAGCCCTCAGTCTGACTGCGTGGTTACAGCCCTCAGTCTGACTGCGTGGTTACAGCCCTCAGTCTGACAGCCCTCAGTCTGAGTTCGCGGTAACAGCCCTCAGTCTGGCTGCGCGGTTACAGCCCTCAGTCTGACAGCCCTGTCTGCGGGCGTTTATCTGGGTCTGGTGGGGGCGGCGATCCAAGCTGCGTGGGCCCGTGAGTTGAAAGCTTGAACAAGGGACTTAACCCTCATTGCTTCTCTCCACCCAGGAGTAAAACTGATCATCAGTGAGGGATGAGATGGAACATGAAAAACAAACTTTCGCGGGATTATCAACAGCCTGGTTGCACGGTCCTTACGAAATTGAGATGGTGTCGAAGTGACAAATAATTAGACCCAAGACCAGAGGATAAAAGTTTATGGCGCGAGTACCCAAATCGGATGGAGAGATACAAAACAAAAATGAGTACCTTTACTTTTTTCATCCTGGTTGCAAATAACCCACTGACAATATGGATGACTACCAAAGACTTAATTCGCCTTAATCAAACTTGATTTGTGCAAATCAAATTGATTAATGTTTTGCGAAGGTTCCGTTTGCTATATAGCGAAGTCAGCTTGTTGTAGCTTTCGACCATGTTACTTCGGTATATAGAGCAAAGCAGTTCAAAGAAATGTAGGCATACACAATTACAGACATAAATCTTTAGCTTACGAGATGTGCCAACAGTGATACATCGCTGTGAAGATTGCCTGACAGTGACACACAGCAGATTTTACACTGATAGCACATCTAGACCAGATAATTATCACTAGGGACTAGAAGAGAGAATCGCTCACATACGCATGCGGAAGCACCCTTCGTACGAGAGGAGAGTTCTCTCCCTTTGCCTGGCACTTACCGGATCGCAAGACAGGACCGTGGATCACCTTGAAGCCTGGCTTTTTGTTCCTGATTTCCTCTATGACCCTGAGAAACTCGAACTCCACTGGAACATCCTGCAGCCATGATTTTTTCATGCCTGAATATTCTTCAGAGTTGTGGCAAATGTCAAGCCAAACGATAATGCATCGAGTCATAATGAAATCATGTGTGAATTTAAGAACACATACGAGTATAAAAGACAGGATGAGCATTTCAATTCAGACAAACGTATTGTACACTAAGAGAAAATGTCTCTCCTTCTTACGACTATTTTTATTCGTTCAACATGCTCTGTCATAGTTATTAACAATTACGATATTACCGTGAGAGTATATGTCTTCTCCTTGTGGAATGATCTATTTGCCTTCCTGTTCTTTTAATACATCTAAGAAACACATATTCTAAACACACGTACACACACGCGCGCGCTCGCGCGCTCACACACACATACGCGCGCGCACACACACAAGCACACGCGCGCGCGCACACGCGCGCACACACACAAATGCACACACACACACACACTCACACACAAATACACACACACGCACACACACGCACGCACACACACACACACACACACACACACACACACACACACACATTTCTGGATTGATTCTGAAACAAGTCAAGACAAATGAGAAATTGGAGAACAGGGCGACACGGAGTGGGAGACAGGTCAGGCTGCAGACAGTCCACGGGACACTCAGACAGTCCACGGGACACTCAGACAGTCCACGGGACACTCAGACAGTCCACGGGACACTCAGACAGTCCACGGGACACTCAGACAGCCCACGGGACACTCAGACAGTCCACGGGACACTCACCGTCAGGTCCAGCTCCTCCATTTCGGACCCGTCTGTGTTGTTGATGGCAGAGGCCAGGGCGATCGCGCCCGCCGTGGTGATCAGGTTGTTGCCCATCTGTCAGACACAGACATCGCCATAGATCAGTAAAGCCCTGCTACACCCACCACGGCATGGTGATCAGGTTGTTGCCCATCTGTCAGACACAGACATCGCCATAGATCAGCAAAGCCCTGCTACACCCACCACGGCATGGTGATCAGGTTGTTGCCCATCTGTCAGACACAGACATCGCCATAGATCAGCAAAGCCCTGCTACACCCACCACGGCATGGTGATCAGGTTGTTGCCCATCTGTCAGACACAGACATCGCCATAGATCAGCAAAGCCCTGCTACACCCACCACGGCATGGTGATCAGGTTGTTGCCCATCTGTCAGACACAGACATCGCCATAGATCAGCAAAGCCCTGCTACACCCACCACGGCATGGTGATCAGGTTGTTGCCCATCTGTCAGACACAGACATCGCCATAGATCAGCAAAGCCCTGCTACACCCACCACGGCATGGTGATCAGGTTGTTGCCCATCTGTCAGACACAGACATCGCCATAGATCAGCAAAGCCCTGCTACACCCACCACGGCATGGTGATCAGGTTGTTGCCCATCTGTCAGACACAGACATCGCCATAGATCAGCAAAGCCCTGCTACACCCACCACGGCATCGCCATGTAGTGCAGAGCCAACACCCTGCGTGGAACACTTACGGAAAACGGGAAGACATTCTCAAGCATCCGTTTGTTTGTATTTTCTTGAGCAAATTATTCATTTACACATGCGTATTCATAGATAATTCTGACACCTTTTAGTTTCAAGTTGCTCGATTTCAAAGTCTTCCTTCCTCTCTATCACGGTCGATCCAAATAGCTCTAAACCCCACTGTCACCATGGTGATGGAACGCAGCCAATTCTCAGTGGTTCAACCAAAGGAGAGCGCCACCTCTCCCAGCTTCGAACCGCGAGCCCTGGGCTCACTCGCCACTGGTACCCGTATGTCCTAGCCAAGGAAGACAGAGACAGGAAGCTCGTGTCAAATGTCGGCACTAAACCGATTTCGAGCCTTTTTGAGCAGAGCCAAGTTAATCACTCCATCCTGGTTTTTTGATAATTACAGGCAGATCAATCGGAGAGATTGCAGCACCAGGATATTTTACAATATTCAATTGTCAAAGTTTTACACCAAAAAATCGTCTTCGCCGACGACTTGAACTTTTCAACGGGAGGTCGCGGCTTCTTCCTCCTCATTGGGTTCTGAAACTATTTTTTCTTTTCCCTGTGGGGTTCCAGCTCTGTGTGTCTTTTCCCTGTGGGTTCCAGCTCTGTGTGTCTTGTCCCTGTGGGGTTCCAGCTCTGTGTGTCTTTTCCCTGTGGGGTTCCAGCTCTGTGCGTCTTTTCCCTGTGGGGTTCCAGCTCTGTGTGTCTTTTCCCTGTGGGTTCCAGCTCTGTGTGTCTTTTCCCTGTGGGGTTCCAGCTCTGTGTGTCTTTTCCCTGTGGGTTCCAGCTCTGTGTGTCTTTTCCCTGTGGGGTTCCAGCTCTGTGTGTCTTTTCCCTGTGGGGTTCCAGCTCTGTGTGTCTTTTCCCTGTGGGTTCCAGCTCTGTGTGTCTTTTCCCTGTGGGGTTCCAGCTCTGTGTGTCTTTTCCCTGGGGGTTCCAGCTCTGTGTGTCTTTTCCCTGTGGGGTTCCAGCTCGGTGTGTCTTTTCTCTGTGGGGTTCCAGCTCTGTGTGTCTTGTCCCTGTGGGGCTCCAGCTCTGTGTGTCTTGTCCCTGTGGTGTTCCAGCTCTGTGTGAGCTCACCTCCAGGCATCCCCTTTAAAGTCGCTTCATATCGCATGTGATAAAGGCACTTGGTGGCATTGTCCATGCTTCTACCACTATCGCTTAGAAAATAGTCACGATGTCATGCATGCAGATGAAAAGCGAGTGCGTGTCCAATGATTTTAAAACGATCTTAACAAGGAGTTTCCAGAACAACCTGTACGCTAGGCAAGAACATGGAAAAAAATTTAAAATGGAAGAGTTATAAAAATTTAATCGAAAAAGAATCATCATCGATGACATGAAAAGAAATCAGGCATTCACCACAGCGTCACTAGAGTAGAAGTCCAAGAGCAGCGGGAACAGAGCGCGGCAGAGGAAGAAGGAGACGCACCCTGATTGTCCGCAGCGTGTCGTTGAGCGCGATGGTCTTGGCCATCTCCTTGGCCACCTCCAGCGTCAGCCTGTTGCCGCTCAGGTCCACCTCCTCCAGGGACTGGTTGGGCGCCAGCGCGGCGGCGATCTGGCATCCGCCCACCTGCCCGAAGCCGTTCCAGGCCAGCCTGCACACCTTCAGTCGGATGTTCTCCTGGCACGCACAGTGCATACACATCAGTGCGGACGTGAACAAGGAGGCAGACTGATATAAGACAGACAGGCATGGCTACATGCACGCACGCACGCACGCGCGCGCACACACACATACACACACATACAAAATCAGACGGATGAACGGACAGACGGACGAGCAGGCACACGCGCGCGTGCACGTAGGCACACACGGAGAGGTCTGCATACAAACAGGCAGATGGGTGTGCGGGAAAGCAAGGCCTGGCATAGAGCAAGGCCTGGCATAGAGCAAGGCCTGGCATAGAGCAAGGCCAGGCAGATAGATGTGCGGTAGAGCAAGGCCTGGCAGATAGATGTGCGGTAGAGCAAGGCCTGGCAGATAGATGTGCGGTAGAGCAAGGCCTGGCATAGAGCAAGGCCTGGCAGATGGATGTGCGGTAGAGCAAGGCCTGGCAGATAGATGTGCGGTAGAGCAAGGCCTGGCATAGAGCAAGGCCTGGCAGATGGATGTGCGGGAGAGCAAGTCCTGGCATAGAAAAAGGCCTGGCAGATAGATGTGCGGTAGAGCAAGGCCTGGCATTGAGCAAGGCCTGGCAGATGGATGTGCGGGAGAGCAAGGCCTGGCATAGAGCAAGACCTGGCAGATGGATGTGCGGTAGAGCAAGGCCTGGCAGATGGATGTGCGGTAGAGCAAGACCTGGCAGATAAATGTGCGGTAGAGCAAGGCCTGGCATAGAGCAAGGCCTGGCATAGAGCAAGACCTGGCAGATGGATGTGCGGTAGAGCAAGGCCTGGCATAGAGCAAGGCCTGGCAGATGGATGTGCGGTAGAGCAAGACCTGGCAGATGGATTAGCGGTAGAGCAAGGCCTGGCAGATGGATGTGCGGTAGAGCAAGACCTGGCAGATGGATTAGCGGTAGAGCAAGGCCTGGCAGATGGATTAGCGGTAGAGCAAGGCCTGGCAGATGGATGTGCGGTAGAGCAAGACCTGGCAGATGGATGTGCGGTAGAGCAAGACCTGGCAGATAAATGTGCGGTAGAGCAAGGCCTGGCATAGAGCAAGGCCTGGCAGATAAATGTGTGGTAGAGCAAGGCCTGGCATAGAGCAAGGCCTGGCATAGAGCGAGGCCTGGCAGATGGATGTGCGGGAGAGCAAGGCCTGGCAGATGGATGTGCGGTAGAGCAAGGCCTGGCATAGAGCGAGGCCTGGCATAGAGCGAGGCCTGGCAGATGGATGTGCGGGAGAGCAAGGCCTGGCAGATGGATGTGCGGTAGAGCAAGGCCTGGCATAGAGCAAGGCCTGGCATAGAGCAAAGCCTGGCATAGAGCAAGGCCTGGCAGATGGATGTGCGGTAGAGCGAGGCCTGGCAGATGGACGGCCGGACAGAGGACTGGTAAAGTCTGATAAACTACGCGTGCAAGAGGGACGGCATGGTAACATTTATGTGTGAATCAAGAAACAACACCAACAACAATGACACCAACTGTGACAATATACGCCCGCGCGCGCACATAAACACAAACACACGCACGCGCGCGCGCGCGCACGCACGCACACACGGGCGCATACACTAACATACTTCTTTACTGTGTTGCAAAGATTAAAGCCGGATTTCCATACAGCTACGTTGCCTCTCTGGGAAGATTATGTCATCCTATTTTCGCGTCATGTCGGCTGCAGACCTTACTGCCACACGGACACCAGATCTCTGTAGTGCCACATGGACACCAGATCTCTGTAGTGCCACATGCACACCAGATTTCTGTAGTGCCACATGGACACCATATTTCTGTAGTGCCACATGGACACCAGATCTCAGTGGCACTGCAGACCTTACTGCCACACGGACACCAGATCTCTGTAGTGCCACATGGACACCAGATCTCTGTAGTGCCACATGCACACCAGATTTCTGTAGTGCCACATGGACACCATATTTCTGTAGTGCCACATGGACACCAGATCTCAGTGGCACTGCAGACCTTACTGCCACACGGACACCAGATCTCTGTAGTGCCACATGGACACCAGATCTCTGTAGTGCCACATGGACACCAGATCTCTGTAGTGTCACATGGACACCAGATTTCTGTAGTGCCACATGGACACCAGATCTCTGTGGCACTGCAGACCTTACTGCCACACGGACACCAGATTTCTGTGGCACTGCATACCTTAATGCCACATGGACACCAGATTTCTGTGGCACTGCAGACCTTAATGCCACATGGACACCAGATCTCTGTAGTACTGCAGACCTTACTGCCACACGGACACCAGATCTCTGTAGCACCGCAGACCTTAATGCCACACGGACACCAGATTTCTGTAGTACTGCAGACCTTACTGCCACACGGACACCAGATCTCTGTGGCACTGCAGACCTTACTGCCACATGGACACCAGATCTCTGTGGCACTGCAGACCTTACTGCCACACGGACACCAGATCTCTGTAGCACGGCAGACCTTACTGCCACACGAACACCAGATCTCTGTAGTACTGCAGACCTTACTGCCACACGGACACCAGATCTCTGTGGCACTGCAGACTTTACTGCCACACGGACACCAGATATATGTGGCACTGCAGACCTTACTGCCACACGGACACCAGATTTCTGTGGCACCGCAGACCTTACTGCCACACGGACACCAGATTTCTGAAGTACTGCAGATCTTACTGCCACACGGACACCAGATCTCTGTAGTACTGCAGACCTTACTGCCACACGGACACCAGATTTCTGTGGCACCGCAGACCTTACTGCCACATGGACACCAGATGTCTGTAGTACTGGAGACCTTAATGCCACACGGACACCAGATTTCTGTGGCACTGCAGACCTTACTGCCACATGGACACCAGATCTCTGTAGTACTGCAGACCTTACTGCCACACGGACACCAGATCTCTGTAGTACTGCAGACCTTACTGCCACACGGACACTAGATCTCTGTGGCACCGCAGACCTTACTGCCACACGGACACCAGATCTCTGTAGAACTGCAGACCTTACTGCCACATGGACACCATATCTCTGTAGTACTGCAGACCTTACTGCCACACGGACACCATATCTCTGTAGTACTGCAGATCTTACTGCCACACGGACACCAGATGTCTGTAGCACCGCAGACCTTACTGCCACACGGACACCAGACCTCTGTAGTGCCACACGGACACCAGATTTCTGTAGCACTGCAGACCTTACTGCCACACGGACACCAGATCTCTGTGGCACCGCAGACCTTACTGCCACACGGACACCAGATTTCTGTAGTACTGCAGACCTTACTGCCACACGGATACCATATCTCTGTAGTACTGTAGACCTTACTGCCACACGGACACCATATCTCTGTAGTACTGCAGACCTTACTGCCACACGGACACCAGATGTCTGTAGCACCGCAGACCTTACTGCCACACGGACACCAGATCTCTGTAGCACTGCAGATCTTACTGCCACATGAACACCAGATTTCTGTGGTACTGCAGACCTTACTGCCACATGAACACCAGATGTCTGTAGCACCGCAGACCTTACTGCCACATGGACACCAGATTTCTGTGGTACCGTAGACCTTACTGCCACACGGACACCAGATCTCTGTGGCACCGCAGACCTTACTGCCACACGGACACCAGATCTCTGTAGCACCGCAGACCTTACTGCCACACGGACACCAGATCTCTGTAGTACTGCAGACCTTACTGCCACACATACACCAGATCTCTGTGGCACCGCAGACCTTACTGCCACATGGACACCAGATCTCTGTGGCACCACAGACCTTACTGCCACATGAACACCAGCTTTCTGTAGTACTGCAGACCTTACTGCCACACGGACACCATATCTCTGTAGTACTGCAGACCTTACTGCCACACGGACACCATATCTCTGTAGTACTGCAGACCTTACTGCCACATGGACACCAGATTTCTGTAGTACTGCAGACATTACTGCCACATGAACACCAGATGTCTGTAGCACCGCAGACCTTACTGCCACATGGACACCAGATC
>JAWQFJ010001381.1:62500-64063 GCA_034096865.1 Theodoxus fluviatilis
GGCTCACTCAACACTGTGTTGACAGCGCAACTCACACAGACATGGCTGACTCAACACTGTGTTGACAGCGCAACTCACACAGACATGGCTGACTCAACACTGTGTTGACAGCGCAACTCACACAGACATGGCTGACTCAACACTGTGTTGACAGCGCAACTCACACAGAGACCCCAAAAGGCTCCGCGCCTCGTTCTCGCGCCTAAGCCATGGCAACAGATGCTTTCGGCGTGTAGATTTATGCGTCGACCTGCATTTGCAATTTTAAAACGTAGGAGCTAGTATCCCCAAATACAGCGTTTTCTGTGCGAACACGCAACGATAACAGTCGAACCGCGGACAGATGCTTCGTCGTGTAGATCTATATGCGTCGTCCTGCATTTGCAATTTTAAAACGTAGGAGCTTTCACGACCTATTGATGCATTCAACATACAGCTTTGATAAATTAATGATGTTCATGGCTTACATTTTCTTTTGATGGGTTTCTAGTATCCCCAAATACAGCGTTTTCTGTGCGAAGCGTAGACAGGTCCGCCATTTATTTTTGTAACTTGTCGCCAGAACGCGACAACGAGGCTCCGCGCCTCGTTCTCGCGTCGCCCGGCATGGGAATCGGTCCGGAGCGGGTCGGGGAATAGAGCCAGCCCTACTGACAAGAACCGAGCCGGATTGTATGCAAATGAATCAACCGTTCCGATTCTTGACTGGATCGGCAGCAAAATCGGGGGACAACCGGTACGTGTGTAGGCGCCTTTTAACACCAGTGACGCAGCGGACTCGAGGTCAGGGAAAACTAGCCACAGCAATTGCCGTGAAGAGCAGGCCAGGGTAAACACACAGCGCAGGGTAAGGTAATTGGGTTGTTTGTCAAAACAAAGCCGTGCTAAAATGGCGTCCAGTAGAATGGAGCACCACAGGAATTAAAAGCGCAATTTTTCTACTTGAAAGTCTTCCTCAGGCGATAGATGGGAACCATTATCAGTGGTATCAGGGAAGATAACTGACCTGACAGGTCCAGCTTGCGCAATCCTCCGTTCACGGCGAGCATGCGGCAGAAGTGCTGCGCGCCTCCATTGCAGATCTTGTTGTCCGCCAGATTCTGCCAGAATGACAAAAATTGACTGAGCAACAGTCCTGTAAGTCATGAAGATGAGTAAAAATCTGGGTAAACATTCATTTAAAACATTTTTAGATAGCACTCTGTCAAGAACATCGTTTGTTACAGTTCTTTCTGGAAGTGTTACTTAAACTGACTGCTTCCAAGTGACGCTTACGCAGAGCAATGACTGGATTATGTCGAGAGGCAGCAGTGGCGCTATGACAAGAAACGAAGTGAGTTAGTGAGTAGGCACTACTTCTCTGTAATCCTCGCTTACAAAGAGGCATCGAAATCATACATAGGAGTAACGTGGAGGCATCATTTCATACTATAGGAGTTGCTCAACTCATTCCAGAGGCTTTATACTATCGAGCATTAAACCTAATTCTTGGATCTAAAAGAACGCGGACATTGTGAGGGATCTGTTTTCTGCTTGTCTTGATAATGATGAGGAATAGCAGTC
>JAWQFJ010001382.1:0-20000 GCA_034096865.1 Theodoxus fluviatilis
AGAGAGAGAGAGAGAGAGAGAGAGAGAGAGAGAGAGAGAGAGAGAGGGGGGGGGGAGGGAAAGAGAGAGAGAGAGAGAAAGAGAGAGAGAGAGGGGGGGGGGAGGGAGAGAGAGAGAGAGAGAGAGAGAGAGAGAGAGAGAGAGAGAGAGAGAGAGAGAGAGAGAGAGAGAGTATCATTAACAAGAATAATAAAGCTATCGATTGATCATTACACACATACACACGCACGCGCACACGCACGCACACGCATACGCACACAAAGACACATATACAGACAGACATGCACACACAGATAGAAAAGACACGCTGATTAAAAGACGGACAGGTCGATCGACAGACAGACAGACAGACAGACAGACCGACACACAGACAGACACACAGACAGACCGACACACAGACAGACAGACAGGTCGATAGGCCGACCGATCGACAGGAAGACAGACAACTATCCAGAGCGGGAAATTTTTTGTACGTATAGTGTGTAAGCTCAGAGTTTATAGGCCTAAAAAAGACAGATGTCATGACACACAGAAAAATGCCACGAACATTTGAAAAGACATATGCATATCATCATTTCAGTACAGAAAGGGCGGAACGTGTTGACACATATTGAAGTCATGTGTGAGTTCTCCGCAGATTCCATTTTTAAAACGTTTTCATTATGACAATTCATAATTACATTATATACGAATTTCTTCCCTGGAGTTGGTTACATTTGTACAAGACCGCTGCTTTTCTTTCCCCCCTTTTTCCCTAACTCTTTTGCGTGTTCATCAACTCGGTATAATTTTACTTCAAAATTTGACGGCCTTCAGTAGAGTAGTGTCGGGAGTACACGAAGGGGACGAAACTCGGGTGATCACCAGACGTAGCACTTCTGCTCTGGGTTCATGTACGTTCCTCTGGCACAGGAGAAGGTCCTGGAGAATTCTGCGGAGTTCTGCAGAGTGCCAATCACACTGAAAACAAAGAAAGGGGGTAACTATATAAGCTGTGGGCAGAAAACTGACGAGGATGTTTGCCCATCTTGTAAAGGTATTGTTTTATACAGTCCTTTTTCTCCATATTAGGGGCTCAGGCTGCTTGATCAGTCTTGAAACAGGCGGAAACCAAGGGACAAATTTCTACAGGGTTTGACCAATGGTCTACAGGATCTTTGGTTTGGCCACCAGCACGAGGTTTTCTTTCTATTCATCTGATATACATGTATGCGCATTTGGGGAGGGCAGTGAAACAAGAGAGAGAGAGAGAGAGAGAGAGAGAGAGAGAGAGAGAGAGAGAGAGAGAGAGAGAGAGAGAGAAGAGAGAGCGTGCATGCGTGCGTGTGTTTTGTATGTGCGCGCGTGTGTCTGTTGTGTGTATTTTGTGTGCCCACAGCATGTGTGCGCGATGGATTGTGCCTATGTGTGTGTGTGTGTGTGTGTGTGTGTGTGTGTGTGTGTGTGTGTGTGTGTGTGTGCGCGCGCTTTGTATGCGTGCACATGCACGCTTTAGTTTGGTGGGTGGGAACCACTAAAGAAAGTTACGAGCTGAATTTGACCAGGGTGCATAGATTACATTTTCTTTTCAATGTTCTATTTTCTATCAAACGTGGAGCCCAGCATGAGATGGACGGACACGATATAACCGACTTTAGCGTACATCTGTTCAGAGCCTCACATCCGGTCGTGTTTTATGCATGTTTACAAGGCTGCGGCGGCCTGTAGCGTGCAAAATAGTAACCCGTGCAAAACAGTGACCGGAAGTCATCGCAGAGTTATCTGCTCGGCTCTCTATTTATGCGATTTACCGCTGCTGCACCTGTTCTTCGCATGGAATATATTCCGACAAACGACGCATTAGTTGCTTTACGAGGTTTTGGTGCATTTGTGTAGTTTAACACATGATGTAGCGTTCAAAAAAGTTTTTCCCCGTGCAAAGCCGTCTCCCCTGCCGGAAATAATATGGGAGTCACCTCCCTGTAGCAAAGACCCTCTACAATAAGATGATTCATCCGGTCACTTCCGGCGAAATTAGGATCACGCGCGCTACCAAGCGGTAATTAACCGTGCTTAGCCGGTAAAAAGTGTCGACCACGAAGAAGAAATCAAGGCAAGGCGGTGACCATTGCAGTGCGATTAACTGTGTTAACTCGCGCTATGCGTGTCCACAGAAGTCGTTTTTTCGTTTTCCGTGGAAAAATAAAGAGAGGTAAGTAATGATTATATAAATGTGTTTTGAGCTAAGCGCAATAAAATACAGAACTTGAAGTGTAATCTAAATCTGCTGAACTGGTGGAGGAAGCTTGTGGCTTTTGCTTTTGTAGGTGTGCCGATATTTGTTTTCGAAAATCTGCTGATTTAGTCACGTCAGCACCTCAGCAAATCAGCAGTCTTGATAATGAATGATTCACGTTAGATGATAAATATCGCCTTGAGGCTTGATCACAATTGAGTGATTCTGAATCAGAGTTGAAGAGTTTTGGCAACTGAATTCATACAACTTTTGTTTGCGAAAATGTTGATGAGTATTAAATTAATGATGCATGTGGAATTTATTATAGTGAATAATAGTGGCCAAAACATTTCATCGCAATGAATAAACGCAACCGATCATAGCAGGAATGAAAAAAAAGGTCATAAAGATAAACAAAACTTACAAACACTATGCCGGAAAGCTAGCATAATAAAATGCAAGCACGTAGGTTTTACAAACATGACAGTTGACACATGGCAACTCGCTTTGTGGGGATGAGCATTATTGAAGTTGAAAACTAGTTATGTAGTTTTCTATTAAATTTGTTGATACAGTGGAGTCCACTTATAGTGAACTCTGTTATTGTGGTTTTCCTGTTATTGTGAACAGTTTTTAATTTGGTTGTCTATTTGCACGTGACCGTGTATCTAGTGCCCAGGCTATTTGCACGTGAATGTGTATCTAGTGACCATGCAGGCTGTTTACACGGCAAGTTATTTTCACCGCAAGCAATACGGAAATCATGAAATCTGCATTTTTTTTTGCTTACAATATCTGTTTGTGTTTCCCTACTACAGTAGATCTATGCAATTCTATAGTAATAAACATAAAATTACACGGCATGAGCCATGACCGTACTCAGTAAATCCTTCTATCTCGCTACTATCGCATCGAGCGGCTCGGCCAGCAAAAGTAGGCCTACAGATACTGTGTTTACTTCCTCATTATTCGGGAATGGCTTCTTTGAAAGTTAGTTGGAGTAAGGTTTTCATGTTTGTCTGATTAAAAATCTCGCATAAAAATTGTCCAAGATGAGTTCAGAAAAAGCTCGAGGTACGACGAACGAGTAATGTAATATTAAGCAGTGCGCTCGCTCTATAGTCAGTGTCTGAAATAGCCACAACCTTTTAATTTCCCTTCAGTTCATTGTATGACTGAAATCAACCCTCTTAATGTGACATTCCGCTTAGTGTGAAAATTTTTTCCTGTCCCTCAATTGATGTTGGTGTTCACGAGTGGCAAAGAGCGCTTAATTGCCAACATGCATCGCTCACGCGGTATGTGGAAGTTGTCTTCCTTGACTCGAGCGTCACGGGTTCCGCTTGGGGCGTCTCGGTCGGCTCCGTCATCATGTTTTATATAGGCCGAGTGCCGGATGAATCATCTTATTGTAGAGGGTCTTTGCCTGTAGTCTATTTGTAGTCTGGTTTTATAAAACGTGACCGTTGACTGACTTGGCACGCCCGGGGAGTTATGTTAAGATCCGGCCGCGTTAATATATCTGCGTTTTGTGACAAACGTCTTGCTCGGCGGTACTGTACTCCATGCACCTTAACGGTGCGCGTGATTCGGGTGTAATCTTAAGATAAACGACGTTCCGAATGTTTCCGACTTCAACCATTTCAGCAGCGCCAATAAACGTCGTTTAGCTTAAGATTACACCCGAATCACGCGCACCGTTAAGGTGCATGGAGTACAGTACCGCCGAGAAAGACGTTTGTCACAAAACGCAGATATATTTACGCGGCCGGATCTTAGCATAACTCCCCGGGCGTGCCAAGTCAGTCAGGCGGAGTGGCGGGTGCCGTCTCTTTTTAGAGTGGAATTTTCAGCACGTCCCGAGCAGATAACTCTGCGATGACTTCCGGTCACGATTTTCCACCGGACACGATTTTTCACACTACACGGCCCCCAAGAACACAACAATATTTACATGCTCCACATACAAGGATATGACGATCTGTCAACGGACTAACGAAATTAGATGTTAAAAGGCGCACCGGAAGCGACCAGGGGAGTGATTCATGGTGAGGATGCTGATGATGGCATACTCTGGTCGCATGTTTTCACACGAGATCTGGAAGTGTGACAAGTCATGTTTAGCACGTGATCTCACTCGTCGCTGTATGAATTGGGTCGTTTGTTCGTTTGAAATATATCTTTTTCACGACGACTTCATTTTTACTCATCCAGCCGACCCCCCCCCCCCCCCCTCTCCCCCCCTCTCTCTCTCTCTCTCTCTCTCTCTCTCTCTCTCTCTCTCTCTCTCTCTCTCTCTCTCTCACCCACACACACACACACACACACACACACACACACACACACACACGCACGCACGCACGCACGCACACACGCACGCACACATACTTGTGCCAAACTCTTCCTGAATATTGACAAATATAAAAAGATAATGTCATACCTGCTGCGAAAACTCATTACAAAATAGAAAATTTGATAGTTAGCACCTTTAACTCCTCGATTGCTGTTTAAGGCTTAAAGTAGCTAGAAACAGGTACCTGTGCGAAGTTGAGGAAGAAGAGCTGGTCGTTGGTCATGTTCAGTCCTGGCAGCTTGGGCTCTTCTTTGCCCTGCTTTGCCACCCAGTTCCTGTAGGCCTGCAGTGCAACAAGGTAGGTCGGTAGGTCGGTTGGTCGGTAGGTAGGTAGGTAGGTAGGTAGGTGGGTGGGTAGGTAGGTAGGTAGGTAGGTAGGTAGGTAGGTAGGTAGGATGGTCCGTCGGTCGGTCGGTCGATTTGAATTCTGAACATTCTGCCAAACTCCTGAGCATTTTGGGAGGCTGGCAGGATGCAGATCGCTCCAGTCACTCAGACAAAACCTTCGCTCTGCAGGGGACAAACAAACAAGATTTCTGGGACCTCCATCAGGGATTGAGTCCACGACCTGCTGGTGTTGAGCTTCTCAGTGCTGTTTCAGGCTGGCTTAGCTCCAGGCACTCAATGGCAGCACAGAAGACGATGCCAATTCGGACGAAAATCAAGCCTGCGCAGCAACACTTTGGATTGGCTTGACAGCACACGCAAACGACAGATACACAGAGGTTTTCATTACTTCCCAATTTCAACACTGTAAAATTCTGACACACAGAGCGAAGCCAAGGTCTGTGTGCACGGTGAGTTGAACGAGGCTTTCAGTACGACCAACGCGTATGAGACAGCTTGATCAGAAAAAAGAAGGAAAGTAATTTACCCTGTAACTCTGTCTGAGACCTCCGTTGTCCGCAATGTTTTCGCCCTGAGTGTTCACGCCGTTCACCTGCGTCAGAAATATGCAAAGCATCGGCAATGAATCTAGAGTATGAATCTGGTGCTTACGTCAATAGGTACAACATAATCATTGTAGTGTTCGGTAGTATTCTAAGTCGCACCACTACATTTGACTTCACAATATCTTAGACTGTATCCCTTATGTCGGAAAGAGAATTTTTTTAAAGCTTTACACATGGTTGAAAAATGGAGTGATTAGCGCAAGTATCGAGTGTCGGTGAAACATGTAGATTTTGTGTCTTTCAAGTTTTTGGTTTTATTTTTTGGGGTGGGTGGATGAAAGAGGGGAAGGGGGAGAGAAGGGAGGGGGGGGGGGAGGGGAGGGGAGGAGAGGGGGCGGGAGGGGGATGACTTCGACTTACGTTCATACTGGCCTCATCCAATTTGTACTGGGAGTACTGATCCACAATGCATTGCACCTTGGCCTTGAACTTGGTAATGGCCTCCGCACTCCACCATTCTTCCAAGTTCCCCGCTTTGTCGTACTGTCGCCCTGTACAATGCAGTGTAGTGTACAGTGAGTGTTGTGTACAATGCAGTGTAATGTACAGTGAGTGTTGTGTACAATGCAGTGTAGTGTACAGTGAGTGTTGAGTTCAATGCAATGAAGTGCACAATGAATGCTGTGTACAATGCAGTGTAGTGTACAGTGAGTGTTGTGTACAATGCAATGTAGTGCACAATGAATGTTGTGTACAATGCAGTATAGTGTACAGTGAATGCTGTGTACGAAGCAATGAAGTGCACAATGAATGTTGTGTACAATGCAATGTAGTGCACAATGAATGCTGTGTACAATGCAATGTAGTGCACCATGAATGATGTGTACAATGCAGTGTAGTGCACAATGAATGTTGTGTACAATGCAATGTAGTGCACAATGAATGCTGTGTACAATGCAATGTAGTGCACAATGAATGCTGTGTACAATGCAATGTAGTGTACAGTTAGTGTTGTGTACAATGCAGTGTAGTGTACAATGAATGCTGTGTACAATGCAGTGTAGTGTACAATGAATATTGTGTATAACAACACAAAGTGCCCCGATTTGACCAAAATTTGGTGTGTGGGCTGGTAAAGTCAGATGATGAAGATCTGTGAACACATTTTTTGGTTACCATGGTTACGTCACGAGAAAAACAAAATGGCGGCAGAGTAAACAATGGACGACTGTATCGAAGGCGGCGAAGCCGCCTGAGACACAAGAGTTCCCATCGACTTAAAACTTGGTATGGGGTTAGATGTGGGCCAGGGTCAGGTCATGATGGGTTTTAAAAAAAAGGTGTCGCCTTGGTAACCGGAAGTGGGCACAAACAAGATGGCCGCCGAAAACTCAAAGTGCTCCGATTTGACCGAAATTTGGTGTGTGTATAGGTCAAGCCAAATGATGAAGATCTGTGAACTAAATTTATGGTTATCATGGTTACGTAACGAGAAAACAAAATGGCGACTGAAGAATTTGGACGACTGTGTCAAAGGCGGCGAAGCCGCCTGAGACACAGGAGTACACAGTTTTATTCTCATCGACTTAAAACTTGGTATGGGGTTAGGTGTGGGCCGGAGTCAGGTCATGGTGGGGTTAAAAAATAGTGTTGCCATGGTAACCGGAAGTGGGCACAAACAAGATGGCCGCCGAAAACTCAAAGAGGTCCGATTTCACCGAAATTTGGTGTGGGTAGGTAAAGTCAAATCATGAAGATCTGTGAACAAAGTTTTTGGTTATCATGGTTACGTAATGAGAAAAACCAAAAGTCTGCTGAAGAATTTGGCTTTGTATGTGGCTTTGGCGCTTTGCGCAGTGCCTGGCCGCGAAGCGGCTATTTGTGTATAAACAGTGTAGTGCACAATGAATGTTGTGTACAATGCAGTGTAGTGCACAGTAAGTGTTGTGTACACTGCAGTGTAGTGCACAATGAATGTTGTGTATAATGCAATGTAGTGCACAATGGATGTTGTGTATAATGCAGTGTAGTGCACAATGGATGTTGTGTACAATGCAGTGTAGTGCACAGTAAGTGTTGTGTACAATGCAGTGTAGTGCACAATGAATGTTGAGTACAATGCAGTGTAGTGCACAATGGATGTTGTGTACAATGCAGTGTAGTACACAACGAGTGTTGTGTACAATGCAGTGTAGTGTACAGTGAGTGTTGTGTACAATGCAGTGTAGTGCACAATGGATGTTGTGTACAATGCAGTGTAGTGCACAATGAGTGTTTTGTACAATGCAGTGTAGTGTATAATGAATGCTGTGTACAATGCAGTGTAATGCACAATGAATGCTGTGCACAATGCAGTGTAGTGTATAATGAATGATGTGTACAATGCAATGTAGTGCACAATATATGTTGTGTACAATGCAGTGTAGTGCACAATGAGTGTTTTCTATAATGCAGTGTAGTGCACAGTGTGTGTTGTGTACAATGCAGTGTAGTGCACAGTGAGTGTTGTGTACAATGCAGTGTAGTGCACAGTGGTTGTTGAGTACAATGCAGTTTAGTGCACAGTGTATGTTGTGTACAATGCAGTGTAGTGCACAGTGAGTGTTGTGTACAGTGCAGTGTAGTGCACAATGAGTGTTGTGTACAATGCAGTGTAGTGCACAATGAGTGTTGTGTACAATGCAGTGTAGTGCACAAATTAGTGTTGTGTACAATGCAGTGTAGTGCACAATGAGTGTTGTGTACAATGCAGTGTAGTGCACAAATTAGTGTTGTGTACAATGCAGTGTAGTGCACAATGAGTGTTGAGTACAATGCAGTGTAGTGCACAAATTAGTGTTGTGTACAATGCAGTGTAGTGTATAACGAATGTTGTGTACAATGAGTGCTGTATACAATGCAATGTCGTGTACAATGACTGTTGTGTACAATGCAATGTAGTGTACATTGAGTTGTGTACAATGCAATGTAATGCACAATGGGTGCTGGGTACAATGCAGTGTAGTGTACAATGAGTGCTGTGTACAATGAAGTGTAGTGTACAATGAGTGTTGTATACAATGAAGTGTAATGTACAATGAGTGCTGTATACAATGCAATATAGTGTACAGTGAGTGTTGTGCACAATGCAGTGTAGTGTTTGAGTGCTGTATACAACGTAATGCAATGTACATGTATAACGAATGTTGTGTACAATGCAGTGTAGTACATAACGAATGTTGTGTAAAATGCAGTGAGGTTTACATTACAGTGATTTTCAGTGCACTGTATACTCCACCATAATTTCAAATTGCCCACATTGTCGAACTGTGGTTCTGCACAATGCAGCATAGTGTATAATGAGTGTTATGTGTACAATGCAGTGCTGCTTACATAACAGTGAATGCAACTTATACTGTGGTTCAGTAGTGTGATATATTATATGGTGAAAGTTGTCTGGAGTGGTGTAACGTACAGTGTGCGCTGCACAAAGTCGCTTGCATGAAGCAGCACGCTACATCGGCCGCAGCTGTAGAGTGCGCCGCAGTACAGTACGTTGTAGAATACCGAGGGAAATAATCAAATAAATGTTCATTTCAATGACCTGAATTTGTTTTGTTTTTTTAATTGACATCATTCTGCGGGCAATACCTCTTTAGTTGAGCAAACATTCATGTATCAGTGTGTTTTCCGCTTATGGTTGCATCCATCCATTCGAAAGAGGTATTATTCATTTTAAAATGAATGAAAACAGAAGTTACGTTTACCTCTATCGTCGAAGCCATGAGTGATTTCGTGACCGATCACGACGCCGATACCTCCAAAGTTCAGAGACCTGCAAAGATCAGTTGTGAGGTGTGTGTGTTTTTAACCAAGCCAATAAATATTAAACATCTCTCTCTCTCTCTCTCTCTCTCTCTCTCTCTCTCTCACACACACACACACACATACACACACACACACACACACACACACACACACACACACACACACACACACACACCACAGCACCTTATTTTGTATATAAACTCGTTTTTTCTTTTGTATAACAGTACAAATAGAATATTATTGCTAAGCTTACAACACGTCAACATTTATATTTGACAGTCTTTACGGAAACAGAATAGCGTGACTGTAGCTATGTATCACCCCCACAACACCTTAACCGACGAACTACACCACCAAAACCTAGACTCTGTAACTTTCATAGGAGGTTTATATTTCTTTATGACCCAAAGGTTTCCCTTGATACCGGTTGCCTTCCCGAATAGACAATACTAAATTCTAACTAAAATAATTTTACAACCAGCTACCACTTTTGATCCATACAGATGGCACTGGATGACAGTCAGTTCATCACTGAGCAGATCCAAAGGATGAGACAGCTTCTTACTTGGGGTAGGAGTTGCTGAAGTAGGGCGGCTTCAGAATACCAGCAGGGAACACTGAAACGGGAAGAAGCCGCCATTGATAGGAAAACTCAACCAGGGACGACGAGCGAGAACTCGTTAATCACGTCAAAATAATTTTAACTAGAGAACACTCTGAGAGCGCAATTGTGAAAGTATCACAGCTCCTCTTCCATGACCTGTATAATTCAGGCAGCGTGTTCTGCTTGCCAGGCCTGACGTTACTTTCTAGTTCATTTAGCGCCAACTAGCGGTCTCTGAGTGTGGAACGCATTCGCCGGCTTGCAGCACACGACGGCCTACGGCGATAACATTTCTATTCATAGTTGTAATTCCAAAATGAGATTACAGATAACCTCCAAAATGTAAGAAATCGTTTCTGGGGTGAAAACCTGAAGATGCATCAAATTTCACTAGAAACCGTTTTTAACTTCTTGATTTTTTTTTCTCCGAATAATGAAAGTACAACAAACAAACAACTGACCGAAAAAAACACTACCTTCTTGGGGGAGGTAAAAAGAGCCACTTCCTACCAAAATGACCAAACACTGTCTGTCAAAAGCAGACCCGAAAAAGAAGTTTGCGTATTTTTGGATCGAACAAACATTTTCTTTGTAAAATGAAAGTCAAAATTCGCTTTTACGACGGTCATATAACTGAGCAAATGTATGCGCCACCATCTCTACCACGACCTACAACACCACCGTCCCCTCCCCCCACCCCACCCTATCATACGCCCTCATCACCACATCATGTGACTATACCACGACCACCACCACCATCACTCCAGGATAATTTTTCTTCACGACCATCGTCATCACCAGCAACACTAACACCGCCTTTACTGCCACTTCATTACAGCTATCACAAAATAAACCTCAACAGTATCAGTCCTACCACCACCATCACCAATGCCCTTGACTCAACTACTGGTCCTACCACAACTACAAATACCACTAATCTTACCTCTGTCATCACCACCACTGTCACCACTGCCATCAACAACATCGTCATCACCACCGTAACTTTCACCATCACAACCATCACCACCATCACCAATGCCCTTGACTCAACTACTGGTCCTACCACAACTGCAAATACCACTAATCTTACTTCCACCATCACCACCACTGTCACCACTAACATCAACAATGCTGTCATCACCATTGCAACTTTCACCACCATCATCATCACCATTACCCCCGATCTCAACTAATGGTCCTATCACAGTTACAAATAATAATAATAGTTTATTCATAAGCACATACCTTCCCTTGACAGGCAAGCTCATGACGTTTACAATCCAAAGAATCATCACTCATACAACCACTTAACACCACATTCCCACCAAAAACAAACAAACAAACAAACTCACACACAACACACATAAACAAAAAACAAAAACTAAGATCCAATAGAACAAATAGAACAAACTATACAATATACACAGCTCTTGCTGGCCAGGTCAAGTAAGGCGAAGCAGCTCAGCGGGAAAGGCGGATCGGCAGAGGTGGGTCTTTAGAGCACTTTTGAACTGGGGCAGAGTGTCAGAATGACGGACTGAGAGAGGGAGACTATTCCAGGTTACAGGTCCGATATAGGAGAAGGCACGCTGTCCTTGAGTTTTCTTATTACGGCGGGGGACCTTGAGCATTCTAGAGTCACCAGCTGAGCGTAGAGATCTGGAGGGCGTGTAGACTGCAATAATTTCTGTAAGAGCGTGTGGTGCGGTGTTGTCGATGGCCTTGAAGCACAAAGTAGCAAGTTTATAATCTATCCTCTGAGAGATGGGGAGCCAGTGAAGTGTATGTAGGAGTGATGAGACATGGGTACGCTTGGGACATCGACAAACTAGCCTAGCAGCACAATTCTGAACTTTCTGGAGTTTGTTAAGCAGAGTCTTACCACTAGTCTTACTTCTGCCATCACCCCACAGTCGCCACTACCATCAGCACCCATTTCATCACTGTAACTTTCACCACCATCACAACTATCAGCAGCAACTGCAGCAGTGGTGCTGAAATTAGATGAGAGCGATGCCAGTACTCACTGATCTGGTTCTTGAAGGAGTTGTAGAAGGCGTTAACGGTGGAGGGAGCGAGGGTCCATCTGAAAGACAAGGGAACGGCGTTGGTCTCGTCGACATATTTCCTCTACAGAAAATAGCATACGATGGCTATCGCTAGATGCATTCACCTCATAAGACGGCTGTCGCTAGATGCATTCACCTCATAAGACGGCTGTCGCTAGACGCCTTCATCTCATAAGATGGATGCTGCTAGATGCATTTACCTCCTAAGATGGCTTTTGCTATATGCATTCACCTCATAAGACGGATGCTGCTAGATGCATTCACCTCATAAGACACATTTTCCCCCTCAGTTGAAACCCATGGTCATGGAGACTAAAAGCGCCACACCAAATCGACCACGGACGGCCTTGACCTCAGTGCAATCGGCCGGGGGATGGGGATAGGGGGTGGAGGACGGGGAGAGTGAAAAGTGTGTGTGTGTGAAATTCACTGCGGGTCAAATCGCCTTTGCTTTGGGTGTTACACTAACAAAATCAATTTGCGCATGCATCCACATTATCTATTTTCGTTGACATTCACGCGCAGGCAGACACAGACCCACTCAAATAACAGCTAAGGCTATTGGTGGTTCCACTGACATAGGTAACAATATTATTAATATCATGCAGGTGACTTTGATGTGTTGAAAGTTTTATCGTCCTTCAACCTACTGGCAAATAAGTTCTCTTGTGCTGTAACAGGGTCATTCGATCATCATCATCGTCGTCACCACCACCGCCACCGCCACCGCCACCGCCACCGCCACCGCCGCTACCGCCACCGCCACCGTCATTTTTATCATCATTCATGTAATCAAAAGGAGATTTTGTTTTGGGGACTTGTAATTCCATGTCGCTGCTGTGCTGCTGTGCGGCGCCCAGTTATACCCGGTTTCGTGCCCGAGTGAGAGGAGGCAATGTGCATGGATTCGAGTGAGAGGAGGCAATGTGCATGGATTCGAGTGAGAGGAGGCAATGTGCATGGATTCGAGTGAGAGATCTGTCCGGTGCTGAGCACTGCGCCCTCTGGCCGCAATGTGACGACAAGGGGTCTGCCTCGACCACTGCACCAGAGCCCCAGACTATTCTAGAAGTCAGAGAAGTCACAACGTCTGTCCCTTACTCACTCATAGCGGTCCACGGGCTCTCGCAGTTGATGCAGGTTTCGCCACGTCGACTCCAGTCTGTTGACCTGCACATTCTCAAAGTAGGTGGACACGTTGTAGGTCAACTGCAAGGAGACCGTGAATGCTGCTCAGACTGGGACTTTTATTGTATCAGGCCAGCGGCCTATAACAAGGAGACATCCAACATTTGTGCAATACAATATGCTGTAGCATAAATCAAGGAAGAATACTGTTCCAAGACCAGTTCAAACAAACAGACAAACAGACAAACAGGCAGACAGAAAGACAGACAGACAGACAGACAGACAGGCAGACAAACAGACAGGCAGACAGACAGGCAGACAGGCAGGCAGACACAGACATAGACACAGACTCATACACACAGACACTCATACACACAGACACACAGACGGACGGACGGACGGGCAGGCAAGCAAACACACACAGACAGACAGGCAGAGAGAGAGAGAGAGAGAGAGAGAGAGAGAGAGAGAGCGACGGACGAACAGAGGAACAGTACAACAATTTAAACAACCGCAGTCTATGAGATGCATTAGGCTCGACCTTCCAGGGTAGTACAAACGTCTGGTTGGTTCAGAATAATCTGACGCTGTCCTGATGTCCTCCGGTAGTCTCTTTGGCTGCTTGGGACCACCCTTGGCTGAGCTACTGGAGCAGGCCCCGAAAGCGCAACAGTCAGGGGTTCTAGCTGAGAGGAAAGGTGGTGGTGGGGGTAGGTGTAGGGGTAGGTGGGTGTAATATCGATCAGTCTCAACTGTATGTTGGACTAGGGGTTGAGGGTAGTTTTAATACTGGTAGACGGTAACATCAGGTCGAAACCACTATATCCCTCTTCAGCTGGAACCCATGGCTACTGGGTTATGGGGCATGCCTGTCAGTACCCCAGATGGATGATGGTGGTGGTAATGAGTGATGGTATAGATGGCAGATGGAAGCAATGGTGGTGGTAGTGGTAGTGGTTGAGATCAGTTGGTGATGGCTGTGCTAATGGTTGTGGTAGTGATGGTAAATATGGACTGTGATGGTGGTGTGAAGCAGAAGTGCATATAGTAGTGGTGGTTGTGTGATGCTGATGGTGGTAACAGAGGAGGGGGATGGGTGTAGGAAGCAAAGGTTGAGTTTATGGAGAATGATGGTGGATTGGTGGTCGATGATGGTTCTGAGTAGTGCGGAGGTATTTCAATACGGGCTCCGACTGAAACGTCTGTCTCGACTAGAACAGCAGACAGATCTGCAAGCTTTCTGCGCCAAGAGCACAGGCAGAGGGCTACGGAACTCACATTGCCGTAGAGCTTGTTGAGGAAAGCGTCATCCAGAATGGTGTCAGGGAAGCCTATCTTCTTGTCGATGTGGTTCGCCTGCAAGAGATCAAGCCTGAGTTATGAGAAATGCACAATTGTGCCCGTGCACACACACTTACACATATAAACAAACACGCATGCTTGAACACACACGGACGTGCGCGTGCGCGCGCGCGCACACACACACATACAGATACACATACATACATACATACATACACACACGGAGAGAGAGAGAGAGAGAGAGAGAGAGAGAAAGAGAGAGAGAGAGACATACACAGAGAGAAACATACACACAGAGAAACATACACACAGAGAAACATACACACAGAGAAACACACACACACACATACACAAATACACACACTTACGAAAAAACAACCACACACACACACGAAAACACAGACACACACACACACACACACACACACACACACACACACACACACACAAACACACACACACACACACACACAGAGGCTTGCACTACAACAACATTACCATCTTCCTTCCTGATCTCCAAGTAATATTGCCTCTACCACCCACCTTGTCTCGGGCAGCTGCCTTGGTGAAGTCATCCATCCAGTCTATTTCCTCCAGCAGCTCGTTGAAGGCGTCATGAAGGCCCCGGATCATGGCATCTGCCTGCAACACCAAGTTGATTGGCTGTTGTGGTCAGTATCGTCGTCGCCAATACTGTCGCTATTGTTGTTTACTGTTGTTTTGCTGGAACTGCTATTTGACGTCGTCACTGTGTCTGGTTTGGTTGTTGGGGTTAACTTGGTGCCGTCACGTGTGTTTGCAGCTGCGTCTGTGTCAGCTGCTCGTGCATTACGTAGACACCACCAACATCGCGCACTTGTGCGTGATTCCGTTGCTTTGTTAAAGAATAGTCCACCAGTTCCTTAAATAAAATAGATGTCTATCGTATCCATACAAGCGTGAATGTATCCGAAAGATTCTGGGTTGAACATTCGCCTTTTTCCGCCACTCTCTCTCTCTCTCTCTCTCTCTCTCTCTCTCTCTCTCACTCTCTCTCTCTCTCTGTGTCTGTGTCTGTGCCTGTCTGTGTGTGTGTGTGTTTCTGTTTCCCTCTCTCTGTTTCTCTATTTCTCTATCTCTTTCTCTCTCTCCTTTCTTTCTATCTCTCCCTCTCTCTCTCTCTCTCTTTCTATCTCTCTCTCCCCCTCTCTCTCTCCCTTTCTCTCCCTTCCTCTCTCTATCTCCCTCTTTCTCTTTCTCTCCCTCTTTCTCTTTCTGTCTCTCTCTCTTTCTGTCTCTCTCTCTCTCTCTCTCTCTCTCTCTCTCTGTTCAACTGGGACTCTCAACTAGGACTCACTGTAAATAAACAAAGAACCAAGTAATGGTTTTTAGATGAGGCAGATGCCTGGCCCGAGGAGAGAAATGGACGATTAGAGACCTAGATTTAGAAGTAGTGAATAGTTATAGATATTTTGGATTCCTTTTTACAACAAAGTTGTCCGTCACTGCAACACTTGAATGCAAAATAACAAAGCTTAAACAAAAGATTGCACAACTATTAAGAACTATGTGGAATCTACATACCATGAACACATCTGTTTTTTTTAGAGTTGTTGATGCACAGGTCCTGCCGTCTATATTGTATGGAGCAGAAATCTGGGGATTGACTCGTAGGCATACGATAGAAAAAGCACACCTTTTTGCTTGCAAACTATTTTTCAATGTAGACATAAAGTCGTCAAATACTATGCACTATGGAGAACTGGGAAGGTACCCCCTCTACATAAGTGCACTCATCAAGGCTGTGAAGTATTGGCTAAAGATATGCAGAATTGATGAAAATAGACTCCCAAAGCAAGCTTACCTTATGATGATAAATATCAAAGTCCCAGAAGAGTATGACTGGGTGAGACTGGTGGAGAAATGTCTGTCACAGCTGGGATTTAGGTATGTTTGAGAAAAATCAGGTACTAATAATGTCAAAGGTTTCATTCAAAACCTGAAGCACAGGTTACAAGACAGTTTTCGCCAGGAATGGATAGCCAAAATTAATGACAGCCAAAGATTTGTTCTGTATAGGTCGTGCGAAGACACATTTCAGTGTGAGAGCTATCTGAAGTTTATCAATATAAAGAAATTTAGAGACTGTTTTATACGATTCAGACTTGGTAACCACGAGATAAAAAGCAATGTACGATACAAATCAGAGCCAAATGGAAATAAAATATGTCCTTATTGCGATGATATTGAAAATGAAAAACACTTTGTGTTATGCTGTCATATGTATTCTGATACAAGAAATAAATATTTAGCAAAATATCTGCGAAAAACTAGAAATAATTACATATCTTACTGGATAAACGGAAACGAGGTGCAAAAGACACGTGACGTTGCAATGTTCGTCTATTATAGCTTAAAACGTTGCAGGGAAAATCTTTATCAAACTGTACATTACCTCTCCTCTTAACTATAAGTAAACCAACGCATCCATCTGTCTAGCATGACAGGCTGAACCAAACACTGCCCATACTATTTCAATATATGTATATATTCAGTCTCAGGTATATATGTATGATAATCCCCCTGTGATCTGTTTGACTGTTTCTTGAAACGCTGAATCTGCGATTCACTTTTAACTCTTAATTTATCTAGTTTGAGGCGCAGACGTACGCTATTCAAGGAACATGCCAAACGAGTTTGTGTACATGACTATTGTAACATCTGAGATATTTTATCACCTGTAAATGTATATACGAATGTTTTTCACACATGTCGATTTCAATTATTCTACGCACACATTGCTGTAACTATGATGGGTCGTTGGCTGTAATAAAGAATCAATCAATCAATCAATCAATCAATCAATCAATCAATCAATCAATCAATCAATCAATCAATCCTCTCTCTCTTCTCTCTCTTCTCTCTCTTCTCTCTCTTCTCTCTCTCTCTCTCTCTCTCTCTCTCTCTCTCTCTCTACTAACGGTGTTCTTGGCATCGGACTTGAAGTTTTGCTTGATGAAGAGTCTCCCCACAGCCAGCCCCAGCGTTTCCGTGGTGAGGTAGACACAATGCCGGAACCGGGCCCTGACGGAAGTCGTCCCGGACAACACCTGCAAATGATGAACGATGAATGGATAGAGGGATGGTGTAACATTTTGGTAAAAATAACTGCAGAACTAAGGGAAGCAACCCTTCCATAACTGTTCTTTGGATAAGAGTTACCTCCCCCCGGAGATCCCAGAATTCCCTGTATCAAATGGCTGATTAAAACGGCATGCTGTCCTACCAGAATACTGTCTTGGATCATCACTACATCTGTGACATACCCAAGAACATTACATGGTGTCAGAAGGATACTCCAACGCTTATTTCAACAGTGTGTGTGCATATTTCCTACAAAACGAGCCTGCGAAAGGGACATTTCTCCTCAGTCCCACGTGAGTACAAACCCGCCATTGATTTGAATTCTCGATATGGCAAATGCAGTATCGCATGCCCCAGTTATCGACTGGAATGCACCAAACCTCACCGAGCAATGGAAACAATTCGGGCAGCATGTTGAATTAATGTTTCAAGGTCCTCTCAAAACGTGGAGAATGAAAGCAAATGCGCATATCTTCTCATATGGGTAGGAGAGACAGGGAGAGAAATATTCAATTCATGGAATCTCTCAGGCGATGACAGCAACGACATTGACGTTTTGTACACCCACTTCGCCAATCATCCCCGCCCAAGAAGGAACTCCGTATTCTCCAGATATGTCTTTCAAGAGAGAAAACAACAACATGGAGAAACCTTCAAAGCTTTCGTCACAGACCTAAGGAACGTGGTAAAAGACTGTGAATATGATAAGCCAGAAGACATGGTGAGGGATCGAATTGTCTCAGGCGTAGCTTCACAAGACATTCGTGAGAAACTGCTGCACGAAGGTGATACACTTACCATGCAAAGAGCTATGGAAATCATTACAACATTTGAAGCTACCAAGAAGCAGCTTGCAAAAATGGCGACAAGTGACACAGAAGTTGCACTTCAAACACGTAGGAAGGAAAACACAAAAAACACAGCCAAAAAGCCAGATACCTTTCCTTGTCGGAATTGTGGCGATAAACACGGCAGGAAACAGTGCCCTGCGTTCGGGAAGGGAATGCTTGTACCGCCACAAGTAAAATCACTTTGCAAGGGTATGCTTCAAGAAGAAGCGAGGGAACCAAAGAAAAATCCACAACGTGGAAGGGGAGAGTGACAAAAAGACCGATACCCACCGACTTGTCATCGACACCGTCGATCATCAGAACAGTCAGCCTAAAACTGCGTATGCGGAGATACAGCTCCAGACAGGCAACGCCGTGCAGTTGAAGCTTGACACAGGTGCCCAGGTCAACGTCCTCCCATTGTCAGCCTACAACAAGCTGAAGAAACCTCCCAGGTTGAAGAAATCGTATCAGCAGCTATATGGATACACAGAACAACTACTGGATGTCAAGGGATATGTGGACATGAATTGCTCCTGCAAGGACAAACAGAAACTCTAGATTCTATGTGGCGAAAACAGATGGACACTCACAGCCAATCCTTGGTCTCCAGACATGCCTTGACTTGAAACTGATCCAGCTTATCATGTATGTGCATTCAGAGGTTGTACCAGTAACCAAAGACACTGTACTGACAGAGTACAAGATGCTCTTCACTGGTCTAGGATGCTTCGAGGGCGAGGTGAAGATACACCTGAAACCAGATGCAACGCCAGTTGTTCACCATACTCGCCGTGTACCACACGCTATAAAGGAACAGCTGAAGAAAGACCTAGATGCCATGGTGGAGACAGGAACAGTTGCCAAGGTGGCAGAGCCAACAGACTGGGACAATTCACTAGTAGATGTGCAGAAACCCAACGGGAAACTACGTATTTGCCTGGACCCCAGAGATCTAAATTCTCCCATCAAGAGACCGCACTATCCAATGCCAACCCTTGAAGATGCCCTAGCCACGATGACAGGCGCCAGATTTTTCAGCAAGCTCGACGCAAGATCAGGTTACTGGCAGATGAAGCTAGACACAAATGTCTCCTTCTTTTAGACACATATTTCTTTTTCTTGACCACCTTCAACACCCCGTTTGGAAGGTACAGATTCCTGCGTCTACCATTTGGGCTTGTCAACGCCCAGGACGAATTTCAACGCAAGATCGAAGAAACATTTGAAGGAATACCCGGAGTCACGACCCTCGTGGATGACATCCTTATCACAGGGAAAACACGCGAGGAGCATGACGTGAATCTCAGAGCGGCACTCCAAAGAGCAGAAGAGAAGAATCTGAAGTTGAATTCTGACAAACTCACCATTGCTGCAGAAGAAGTGGAGTACTTCGGACACATCGTGTCTGCCGAAGGTCTGAAACCAGACCCAGCCAAGGTAAAAGCTGTCCAGAAGATTACTGCCCCAGCAAACAAGAAGGAATTGCAGACCATCCTATGCATGATGACGTATCTAGCAAAATTCGCTCCAAAGATGTCAGAGACTACTCAACCGATGAGGTAACTACTGAAAGATGAGAATGAATTCTCATGGGAGAGAGAACAGAAAGAGGCACTCCAACAAGCAAAGACCATCATCTCCAGTCAACCAGTACTTGCCTTCTACGATCCTGC
>JAWQFJ010001382.1:25000-40000 GCA_034096865.1 Theodoxus fluviatilis
TTTCACCTGCAAGACACCCTTGTCAGCCCCTTTTTTAATAATTTGACTGGTACCCTGCAATGATAAATATTTGAATTATACCACAAAGATTGTTCTAGTATATTGTCAGCTGGATCTTCTGTCTAAATAACATTATTCCAATGCTTCATTACATAAAAAAGAAAGTATTTTGAGGAATGTACAGCTTGAAATGTTTTTCACTCAATGTTGATTTTAAGAAATTATCATTCCCAATCCTACTGAGATAATGTCTAAATGTTGTTTTCCATTCTCCTAGATTGTTAGGGTTAATGTTGCGTTTTATACAGTTCGCTTTAACTGCTGAAAGAAAGCTTTGAGCATCTAACATTTTCACACCTCCCTTTTTAAACCTTTTGGTACATTACTTTTCGGGCTATTTTGTCAGTTTTATCATTCCACAAGAAAAAATTTAAACAGTTCGATGTTTATTGACTTAAGTAGATTTTCAGTGGGATCAGGTAGAGTTGTCAATGGGAATAGTATAATAGGGAAAGCTAACATCTTAATAACTGCTATTTTACCATATAAGGTGAGGTAACGAGACTTCCATTAGTGTAATAGCACAACCATCTTTTTGTATCTTTCATTCATGTGTATTTCAGTCATCTTGATTGTTTCATTAGTGAAAAATATTCCATTGAGTTCTAACGCCCTCCGAAGTCCATGTAATGTTCTTATCCTGGCTTAGTCTGGTCTAGGTGTCTTTGAGGGGACCTTCTTTTAGAATGGCACTCTTTTCAAAGCTGGCTTTCAATCCAGATTTTTCTCCAAAGCTTTCAAAAATGGAACAGGTAGTGCTGAGATCCCTCTCTGTTCCATCTAGGAAGATAGTAACGTCATCGGCATATGCTGTCACTTTTACAGTAGTATCCAGAAGTGTAAAACCTTGACTATCACCATTATTTCTCATTAGATGAGAACAAATTTCAATCACAATGTTGAAAATATAAGGAGAAAGAGGGCATCCCTGTCATGTTCCGCAGGCTACTTTAAAGAATGCCGACATGTATCCATTGTTAGTTACACAGCTTTGTGCATCTGTGTAAAATAATTTGATCCACTGTATCAAGTCCTTGCCAAAGTTGAAATGTTCAAGTGTTTTAATCCTATAATCATGCTCCACACTGTCAAAAGCTTTCTTGAAGTCTACAAACATATAATCAAACCTTTCCTATCTTTCTTATTAGCATATTGGATGACATCATGAATTAGTCTAATATTTTCTCCTATGCATCTATTTTTTATAAAGCCAGTTTGGGAATGGTGTATGATTGATGGAAGCACTTTTAAAATCCTATTTGCTATTATTTTTGCAGCCATTTTGTAGTCAACGTTCAACAAGGTGATTGGTCTCCAGTTATTCATAAATGTTCTGTCTCGATCTGTTTTTTTGTATTAAAGTAATAATACCTTGACACTGTACCATTGTTAGTTTGCCTTTCTCAGATGAGTGATTCAGTGAATCTAAGAGGTAGGTCTTAATGTCTGTCCAAAATACCTTATAAACTCACAGGGGATTCCATCATTACCTGGACTTCGATTGTTTTTCATACACTGTATAGATTCTTCCAATTCAGTTTCAGTCAGAGCACCTTCACAACTTAACATCGAACCACAGGCTGAGCGCATGGACAAATTTGAAATTGGGGTAATGTTTTTTTTTCGTTTCATGATAGAGATTCGTTCTTTATGCTTTGTTAAAGTCAGACAACTCTTCCCCTAAACATTGTCAGATGTAAACATTGAGTTTAACTCTGTCCATGCGCTCAGCCCGTGGTTCGAAGTTAATAAAATGTAAGACCTAGGTACCTTGAAACGTTATTTATGTGCATGCAGAAGCCCAATTTTTCCCATTCATAATTTTTGTTTCAGCGCCGACCTTAAATTACCGCCTTAAGATGCTTGTAGGCACTTGCACTTTTAAGGTATTGACATAATGTTTAGTGAACCTCTAGCCAAAAGACTTGTTGAAATGACTGCCAAGTTTCATTGCTGTATCTTGTAAACACGCTGAGGTATGGACAATAAAGCACTGTCACCCGAGAAAAAAGGTATCAAAACTGGCGTTTTTGCCTGCAAAACGTGTTAACGCCTCCTGTCTTTCAAAGCTCGTAGAAGACACACCCTTTTTGCTTTCTCTTCAAAACGCATGTTGTCTTAAAGATAAATGATTGGGCTATCGTTTGACGCTTCGTTGTAAAAAATACTGTTGCATCTGATTATTTTATGGATTTAAGAATCGGAAAAAGTCGTTTTGCAAGTTCATTTTCGAGGGGTACTCACTTTGACGCCCCGCCCAGCTGCGCAGCGCTGAGTTAAGATAATCGTGCTCTGTAAACGGGATCATAAAGAAGAATGAATGTCCTTTTCCGAGCATATGTATAAGGTTACTCAGTGTTTACTCGTTCAGCTTTTTTAGCAAATGTTCGTACCGCTCCGTAACTTTTTGTGCGTAGTGTATATTAAACAGTGTATAGACCTGGCTATTTATTTCTATTATTATTTTTTATAGTCTTCCTACCATAACCTCTTTATAGTCCAATATCGTTAATGGGAAATCTGGTTGGAACAGTATTCCTATCCCAGCTGATGCCGAACTATCTCCTGAGAACACTGCTTTATATCCCCATTCCTGCACCCATAATTTAGTTTTGTTTTCCTTGGTCACATGTACTTCTGCAGTAAGATAATTGAACACTTGTAGTCTCTGATCCAGGTAAATACTTTCCTTCTCTTTTTGAAGTCCCCCAGACCTTTTACATTAAATGTGGCTATTTTTAGAATCATCTTAAGTATGACCGATTATTTGAGATACTTTCCTTGCAAGCAGTCACCGGTCCTCCAGTTACCTATAAGAATGGAGACAGATCCTGGTTGGTACTAGGACAGGGACGGGTGAGAACAAAGAAAAATAGAATACCATATTTTGTGACTCCCACAGGTTTCTATTTCCGGATTTCATCTAATCGCCAAACAAGACACATACATGTAGGTTGATGAATTTCCTATTAACAAAACCATGTACACCAAAAACCGCAACAACAATATGCACAATTTGTGTCATAAACCTGAATGAGACCAAAAGTTAAATACAAAAGTAGCTTAATAAGACATCTCCACAAGCACGTTGCCAGGTATTTCACATTATACATACATATGTACTGATTTCCATCACAAACTGTGTTGCTTATTCACCAAATATGTGTTTGGTCCCTACACATACATCTACACACGCACGAACACGTACACACACACACACATATGCATGCACACATACATGTGCATTCACACACACCTATGCACTCACACGCAGGTATAAAATTGTGTACCATCAAGGAATGACTGCACTAATTATTTCTTTCCGTAAACCGAAAGGATGTACAGATGTTTAGGGGAGAACTATGGGGTATAAGCCCCCAGTACAAAACCAAAATATAGATGTCACAAATTCCAGATGATCTCATGTAATATAAAATGGTGGTTATTACACTTGGTCATCTGTTAATGTATTAATACATGTACATGTACTGCTAATTTTCATCGGCAACTAATCAGACTACAGAAACTACCTGTCTTGTGAATAGATTATGCATTTCTCTACAGTAGGGCAAGCCTATGAACAAATGCATGCACAAACACAGCAACACGATGACATAGAGGCAAAGGATTTGCCCCTGCCCTCACTACACCAACATTATGGACTTTTAGATGTTACATAATAGAATGGGATTAAACATCAGTGCAAAAGTGAACTGTCCAATGCTCAAGCCATTATAGCTTCTTCTACTTCACTCTTTTACACTTATGATTATTCTTTCCTTCCCTAAACCGAAATGAATTTTAGATGTTTAGGGGGAACTATAGGGTACAGACCCCCATTTCAGAGAAGCAAAATAGATATTACAGATCATCTAGTCTGTTATAAGTAGTGTGAATCAATGTTTATAACATTTGGTCAACTACCAGTGCCTTGGAACAGACTCATTTATTGCCAATTTCCCCCAACAGCCTGTCAGCCATCCAAACTGGTGAACAATCTCAGTGAACATGCTGATAGGCCACAAAATATCTTCATAATCATCATCTCACATACACATTTATACACCCACATATACACCCAGATAATACACACATCCAAATATCCACATGCCCATATAAACACCTATTTTTCATACGCATAAATATATGCACACACCCAAGTAGGATAAGTGGGTGGGTGGGGGGCGTTATCTCTCTCTCACACACACACACACACACACACACACATACACACACACACGCACACACACACACACACACACACATACACACACACGCACACACACACGCACACACACACGCACACACACACACACACACACACACACACACAAACACACACACACACATAAACACACACACACACGCGTGCGCGCGTGCGCGCACACACACACACACACACACACTCACACACACACACACACACACACACACACACAAACACACACACACACACAAACACACACACACACACGCACACACACACACACACACACACACACACACACACACACACACACACACACACACACACAAAGGAATGGTGGGTGGGTGGGTTAAAACTAGCTGCACCTGCACCAGCACTAAACACCTTCAACAATTACTTATTAGGATGAGATCAAACATCACTGTACAAATAATCTGCTCAACTTTTGATCTATGTTCACCTCTCCTCCTACTTTGCACTTTTATCTGTCTACCAAATTCACCATCTACATGCAGGCCTGGTCACCTTGGACTCACATGCAAGCACACTCACATTTACACACACTAAATGGCCCTGTGTGTCATTAAAGAGGAATCATGCTACCTCTTTTTTTCTCTCACCAGCACAATCACAACAAAACAAATACCAAACAAAAGGCGAACCACCACTACCTCCACCAAATTGTATATGATTAGGGAAGAGCTCTGGGTTTCAAACTCCCATTGCAATAAAGCAGTGCAGCCATTTCAAGTTATCCAGGCAATTTCATTCAATCTATCAAAATGGTCACAACATCTGGTCATCTACAGCAGCAGTAATATATGTAGGTGCATGTGTAAACTATTTTTCTCTGACAACTGTGATGGTCTCCCATCTGTGAGTTCAGCCAAGCGGATCAAGGGGATGAATAGAGAGGGCAGCGATTGTTATCCAGGCCCATCTGTGAACAAAGCCACTTTGAAGTTAGGGTCACTGGGAGGGAAGGAATAGAGAAGGTAGCTATTGTTATCTAGAGATCCCAGTGCAGGTGCAGCCAGCATGGCGTGTCAGGCATTAGGGAAGCATCCTGTCAGAGTCCTGTTGGAGACGCTAGCACATTAGTCCCCCAGGGAATAGTTAATCATGGGAAATTCAATGACAAGTTAGTTTGAGATTGCAGCTGCCTCCCAAAATGTGGGTGGAGTCAACAGGTCACCACGGCATGTCACGACATGAGTGGCTCTCCCACTCAGCATTGAGGTTCATAAAAAGCAACGAGAATCGTCGTCCTCTTCACTTCAGACTGACCACGCAAGCAGAGCACACGGCTCACCCCGAAGTCCCTGCTGAGACAGAGTATTCCCTCCAACTCGTCTCAGAGGTGCCTGACCATCAACGCTGTTGTCGTAAACCCCTTCTGCTGCGACTAGAGACAAGTTCCCACCAACGCTGCTGTCGCCGCTATACCTTCAGCGGTATCTGTGAACCTCTACCTACCCCTGCAAATTCTGGACTGAAAGTTAGTAGACTCGTGTTATATGCACCTTGTTTCATCGACAAACATTCGGAGAGCGTCTTTCAATAGACACATGAGATAAGTCACCCAAGTGGAACTGAAGATAAACTTTACCATTCATTAATTAAGGCTGGCCTAGTACTAACTACTCTTCTTGTGCATGCTTGATTTTTGCATGAATATATTATAGTTTGTCATTATTTGATTAAATCATTATTAATTGATTTCTCATTACCTTTTCTGCTGGTTTTGAGAGAAAGAGACAGCGCGAATGAAAGCAGTGACCGTTATGTGTGCAAGTCAGGCCTCATCCAACCAGTGATAAATTAACACACCCCTAGACTCAGAGGCCGACTTGTAACACAACCAATTATAACATAAAACTAACTGGCTATCATCATGAAAACCTAAGTAAGGAGGATGAGTCAGTAGGTGAATGAAGACATAGCTACAGGTTTATAATTTGAGTTGATAAATGTCCTCTTATGCAATTGCTGAAGTTAAAACCTGAAAAAGTTAAGATGAATATCCTATAATTGGACGCCTTTGCCTCATGGCAGAATGACGGTCAAAAAAAAGTTTAAAAAAATTCAGTGTTGGCAGTGAAGCAGCGTATCAAGTTGGCTGTGCTGGAAACACAATGCGTTAGTTATCGCAACGTCGTAACAACGTCCTACCAACGTAACAATGTAACTGAAGAACTGCTTGTTCGTGACGATATCGCTGTGCAGTGCGTGTGTATGGGCAGAAAGTCTTACCTTCTCGTAGTCGAGGTAGAGGTTTCGGAAGGCTTCATTCAAAAGATTGGCGTTGGTCAGCACTACTATCCAGATCATGTAGTTGGCCTTTGTCCTGAAACACGGAAAACGGTCGTCTGACATGCTGCGCTATTTGGCGGACGGTCGAACGGGCAGACAAACGAAGGGACGGATGGACAGAAGGGCGCTGAACAAATGGACAGATACACAGAACAGACAAATGGACGGAAGTATGAGAGATGGGTGAGAGTATGTGGGCATTAGATAAGCGAATCAGATGATGAGGCAGTGTAAGCGAACAAGCGATTTAGCAAATGAATAAGCGAACGAATGAGTGACCAAATGTGTGAGTGACAGAATAAGCAATCGATGTAGTTTACAACAAATGAATAAACGTGTAGGATAAGAAAAGAGCTAATGACTAAGCATTATATATATAACACAAGTTAATCAGAAGGCGCGCGAGTGATCGAGTGACTGAGTAAGTAAACGAGTGAGTGAGCGAGTGAACGAGTGGTTAAGTGAGTAAACGAGAAAGCGAGCGAGCGAGCTAGAAAGCGAGTGAGTGAGTAAATGAATGCGTAAGTGAATACATATGTGGTGGGGTACGGGCAGCGCTAGCCGTTAACCTTTCTTCTTCACGTGTAGTGAGAATCAAACTGCTTCTCCTCCCGGTTGTAGAACCATTGGTTCGATTCTATTAGTGGATTCTTTTCTTGCAGTATCCATAGTATGCATTCGTGTACTGTGAATTCCGTAGTTTTGTAGCGTTGTATTAAGTTGGAGCCCTTTGTAAGGAATTTACGTGGGAACATCAAAAAGTAGAGATGCGTTCCGCCCACCACCATCTGGGCATGTGGGGCATCCTTAATCTCCCAACAACTAACTGGGAAGAAATCCAAGAGAAGATACAGGGCCAGATCAGAGTGTTTATAGAAGGATCGATAGTGCCTGTGGGAACAAAGGGAGAAGCCCTGTCAGATCAGAGGGAGAATGGAGTTGTGTTCAGAATATCTGGGGCTCTGGTTGGCACCTCTTTGTGTTGGAGTGTGAAAGTTAAAAAGAATCTCTAATGGGTCAGAGGTTCTGGGACTGTCTCAGCCATTGAGAACGGAGGGGTGGAGCCAGAGGAGATAAGGGTTGGAGGGGGAGAGAAGGAAAGGATAGAGGATTCGGCAGGCGAACAGGGAGGGGAGCGGACACGGTTTGTGTCGGGTGCCCTTGTATGCTGCTTTGTAAGGAAGAAGAATAAAGGAGTTTGAAAAGTCACCGGCCCAACTTGTCCTCTCGATATCCCATCCACGCTACAGCATCTACTGCCATGCTCGACAGCCACACACCTACCACACATAAGTAAGTGTGCAAGCAAGTGTGCGAGCGAGCGTGCGAGCGAGAGAGCGAGTGAGTGAGCGAGGGGGCGAGCGGGCAAGATAATAATAGTGTGGTTGCAAAGCAAAAAAAAAGAGGAATGAGAGACTTATGTGACACTTACTAAAGACGTTCACTTCCTATTTAAGTAAACAAAAGAGCGACTCGAAGAGGATTTTTATTGTTGCATGGTCTCGGTTTATGCACCTTTACACAAGCCCCATGCTACATGTTTTTGTCTGGAATTAGGCAAATGGTCCCAGGACAGAAAAAGGCATCTGGGTCGTACCCACTGCCTCACCTGTTGCTGACGGAGTCCAGGAGAGGGAAAACCTTGTTGTAGTAGGGGGGCGAGTAGTTGATGATGGTCTCGGATAGCGTCACGTTCACCTCGGCCCAGCTCATCACGCTCGTGATGTAATGCGTCCAGTTGAACTGTGAGTGACGTTATCAATACGAAAGCCAAGTAAGACTGAATCATATATACTTCTCCCCAACACTGTCAAGAGATATCTCACTACGTTTCATATTCATAGTCACAAAGCTTAGCGGTATACAGTTTGAAAACGTCACTTCACGCATTGCAGAATGCATCTCATCGAAAACGGTCCATAGCTAAAACAACGCATGATATAAAATAATTCACGCGTGCATATATGTGCTCGCACGCACACATTTACAGATATACAAGCACACAAATACATACACACGCTCACACACACACTAACACACACACACGCTCACTCATACTTACACATACACACACGCACGCAAACGCACAGACATAGACACACACACACATGCACATACACACACGCACACGCACATACACACACGCAAAAGTGCTCGCGCGCACGCGCACTCACACGCGCACACACACACACACACGCACAGGCAAACGCACGCACACACACACCCGCGCGCGCACACACACACACACACACAGAGGCACAGGCACACACATACACACACGCGCATGTACACACACACACACACACACATGCACCCCCCCCCCCCACACACACACACAACTCACGGAGCTGTAATTGCGGGCGAGTGTCTCTAGGGTGAACGGGTTATACTGCTTCGCACTGTCTCGTCTGTCCTCGCTCGCGACCGAGATCTGAGGAATAAAACGAACAAGAAGTTAGGGGAGCGTTGCTTACACTAGTATCTTGCAAGATCTTGCGAGGAATAGACCGGTGTTAATATGTGTCAACATGATGAAAGCAGATGCAAAAGGTTGACGATGGCCTACATTACCACTGTTTAAGTGATTAAAATAGGCTGTTTTAAAAAAATCAATATTGTTTATGTCGCAATGACCATTACGTTGCATCTCAATATAAACTAAGTAGGTCGTGTGAATGATTAATACGATTTCAGGAGGTTGGGGGAGCTTCCTCTGTACAAATTCTTTGCAGGCACTTCATGGAGATTGTATCTAATGATGCTATCACACACACACACACACACACACACACACACACACACACACATACACACACACACATACACACACACACATACACACACACACATACACACACACACATACATACACATACACACACACACACATACGCACACACTTTTTAGGCCACCTTTTCTAGGTCCCTCTCCGTGTGGAGCAAGCAGTGCTGACCCTAAACAGGGCTGCTTGGTCATACAGGGTGCTGCCGGGCGGTGTCGTCAGTCTCCGTATCGGACGACCAATAGACCTTATTCACGCGACCCGCCATTTTGGTTTTAAAACGAGGCCGCACACGCTAACGCGGCGACTGCGCTACCTTCACAGTATTGCTGGAGCGGCAATTTGACAAATGTTCCCGACTTTTCTCAAGGTGATGTGGAAAGATGGTGTAACGAAGGCAGAACAATAGCAAGAAGACAAAGTGACAAAGGCTATGAGAAGTGGATTGAAGGGTTTATCGACTTCGATGCCATCAAAGGTTGGTACACAGTGACAAGTTCTTTTGCTTAGATTAGAACTGAGTGTTCGAGTTTTTTTTTGTTTTCTTGGTGTCGCTTTCAAATCTGTTCACAGTACTAGGCTGGCTGGTTTACTTAGATGTGATTTTTTATGCGTGCTAACTGATATTAGGTTTAGAGCTTGAATTTTCGATGATATTACACACGTTCTTTTTCGCTTACTACTTGAGTGTTCGAACCAATGAAAACCACGGAAAGAGACGACCGTTTCGTTCCTTGCCTCTCATTGGCCAGCTTGTCATGAGGTCAGCGCGTGATCACGGTTCATTGGTTCGAACACTCGAGTAGTAAGCGAAAAAGAACTTGTGTAATATCATCGAAAATTCAAGCTCTAAACCTAATAATTATCAGTTAGCACGCATAAAAAATAACATCTAAGTAAACCAGCCAGCCTAGTACTGTGAACAGATTTGAAAGCGACACCAAGAAAACAAAAATAACGCGAACACTCAGTTCTAATCTAAGCGAAAGAACTTGTCACTGTGTACCAACCTTTGATGGCATCGTAGTCGATAAACCCTTCAATCCACTTCTCATAGCCTTTGTCACTTTGTCTTCTTGCTATTGTTCTGCCTTCGTTCCACCATCTTTCCACATCACCTTGAGAAAAGTCGGGAACATTTGTCAAATTGCCGCTCCAGCAATACTGTGAAGGTAGCGCGGTCGCCGCGTTAGCGTGTGCGGCCTCGTTTTAAAACTAACATGGCCGCCGCGTGAATAAGGTCTATATCCTGTACCGCCTGCATGTAGGATTGGGACAGCGGCTTCCAGTGTCATCTTCACCTGCCGTTTCGCCCCTTTCCCATCTCTACATGACTTGTAAAAAGGAGTGGACGTGGACGTGAACGTGTCGTTTGAACCTGCGCAGTGGAGTTTTAAGGTGAGGTTCGGTGTGGGCAGTACCGGACCCACCCTTTACACCCGAGGTTCATCTGCCATGGCCTAGCAAGCTAGGACGGTGACAGTGAGGTCCTTGGGTCGTAGGTTTTACATCAGAGTTTCCCTCTCCTAGACGGACTGCCTGACGAGGCTAACGAGCTCCATCTGCCCGGGTTTGAGATCAGAGTTGTCCTTCTCCTAGACTGGTTGCCAACCAAGGCTTATGAGCCCAGTCTGCCCAATCCCGGTTATACCGCCGAGTGCTCGATCGCACCTGTAGGAAGCTTTGTGAGCAACAGGGGGACCACGTGAAGGTGTTCCTGCAGGAGCAATTAGGTAGGAGAGGCCATGTGCTTGCATGTGCAGCGAACTGCATTGCAGCAGCAATCACTACCCCAGGATGGGAGAGGCTATATGTTGCGCGTCGCCATCCATTTGTTGTGCGGGACGTAGGGCCCAGACGCACACACACACACACACACACACGCACACGCACACGCACACGCACACGCACACACACACGCACGCACGCACATATAATTCGGGGACAACTTGAGTCTGACTGACGACCAACCAACCAACCAGCCACTCTTGGCCAGGGAGACATCCTGTGACACTCACGTTGGCAAGCTGGATTTCGAAGTCGACCAGCTCTCTGGCATCTTCCCTGGCCTGCGTGGAGTTTGCTCCCAGCAAGATGGCCACTTGGCGAATCAGCTTCTCGTAGGCCAGCAGCATGCGGTCATCACGACCTCTCAGGTAGTATTTGCGTCCCGGCATGCCCAGGATCGGCTGGTCAATCTGGTATTACGCAACAGAGTAAAAGTACACGAGTGAGTGAGTGAAAAAGAAAAAGACTGGGACAGACGCAAGCACGCGTATACGCGTATACGCGTGCGCGCACTCACACACATACGCGTGCACAAACACACATACATACACAAACACACGCACACAAGCACGTGCACACAAGCACACAAACAAGCACACGAAAAGCACACTCGTTAGCACATGCAGATTAATGCACACACGCGCGCACGCGCGCGCAGGTACAAACACTCAAGAAAGGTCGATCGTACTGACGGACAGACAAGAAAGCATACGGACGGACGGACGGACGGACGGACGGACGGACGGACGGGCGGACGGGCGGACGGGCGGACGGGCGGATGGACGGACGGACGGACGGACGGACGGACGGAAGGACGGACGGACGGATGGACGGACGGATGGACGGACGGACGGACGGACGGACGGACGGACGGACTCTGCTGAAACAACCCGGGGGCGAGGATATTACACTCACGTAGAGGACTCGAGAGGAGGAGTTTTTTAAGTCCGTGTAGACGTAGGCGCCTACGATAGGGATGTAGCCCTCATGGTGTAGCTGGATCAGGAGCTCCAGGAAGCTGAAGTTGGCTGCGGTCCAGTTTGGGTTCAGGACAGGCCAGCCTCCGTACTTAGCCAAGACCTTGTGCAGCGGCTCCGCTCCCCGCTCCTCCAGCACCGCTGCAGTGGACAGACGAAAGCAGGTCAGTGTTGCATGAAGTGACTGAGAGTCATTAGGCAATCATAGTGCGTCCTCCAGGAACTTCGCTTTGGCATAATTTGTATCTAAATGAGGGTGCGCGCGCAACACAAGAAAGTGTATCTGTTATGCCGAATAGAACAGCAGACGAATTTCTTTGCTGTGAACGAATGGGTCAGAGTAGAGGTCCATTGCTGCCTGGTCAGGAATCTGCGGGGGGGGGGGGGGGGGGTTTCCAATCTTTCTTTAGCAAGCGGGGGGGGGGGGCTTTTTTTAGCAAGCGGGGGGGGGGGGGGGGGCGGGTTTCCAATCTTATTTTAGCAAGCGGGGGTGGGGGGTGGGTTTCCAAACTATTTTAGCTAGCGGGGGGGGGGGGGGTTTCCAAACTTTTTTTAGCAAGCGGGGGGGGGGGGGGGGCTTTCCAATCTTTCTTTAGCAAGGGGGGGGGGGAGATTTCCAACTTTTTTACAAGCGGGGGTGGGGGGGGGGGGTTTCCAAACTTTTTTTAGCAAGCGGGGGGGGGGGGGGGGGGGGTTTCCAAACTTTTTTTAGCAAGCGGGGGGGGGGGGGGGGGGTTTCCAAACTTTTTTAGCAAGCGGGGGGGGGGGGGGGTGGGGGGGATTTCCAAACTTTTTTTAGCAAGCGGGGGGTGGGGGGAGGGGAGTTTCCAAACTTTTTTTAGCAAGCGGGGGGGGGGGGGGGGGGGTTTCCGATCTTTTTTTAGCAAGGGGGGGGGGGACTTTCCAACTTTAACAGCGGGGGGGGGGGGGTGGGGTTTCCAAGCTTTTTTTAGCAAGCGGGGGGGGGGGGTTCCAAACTATTTTTAGCAAGCGGGGGGGGGGGGCGGGTTTCCAAACTTTTTTTAGCAAGCGGGGTGGTGGGGGTGGTGGTGGTGTTTCCAAGCTTTTTTTTAGCAAGCGGGGGGGGGGGGGGTTCCAAACTTTTTTTACCAAGCGGGGGGGGGGGGGGGGGGGGGGGGGGGGGGGGGGGGGGCGGGGGGGGGGGGCGGGGGCGGCGGGGGGGGGGGGCGGGGGGGGGCGGGGGGGGGGGGCGGGGGGGGAAATGCTCTCATCTGGCGCTAGCTAAAAGGACCCCCCCCCCCGCTTGCTAAAAAAAGATTGGAAAGCCCCCCCCCCCCCCCGCTTGCTAAAAAAGTTTGGAAACCCCCCCCCCCCCCCGCTAGCTACAAATAGTTTGGAAACCCCACCCCCACCCCCCCCCGCTTGCTAAAAAAAGATTGGAAACCCGCCCCTCCCCCCACCCCCCCCGCTTGCTAAACCCCCCCCCCCCCCCCCCGCTTGCTAAAAAAGATGGAAACCCCCCCCCCACCCCCACTCACACCCCCAACCCCCGCTGCTACAAAAGATTGGAACCCCACCCACCCCCCCCTGCTAAGAAGACTGCCCCCCCCCCCCGCAGATTCCTGACCAGGCAGCAATGGACCTCTACTCTGACCCATTCGTTCACAGCAAAGAAATTCGTCTGCTGTTCTATTCGACATAACAGATACACTTTCTTGTGTTGCGCGCGCACCCTCATTTAGATACAAATTATGCCAAAGCGAAGTTCCTGGAGGACGCACTATGATTGCATATTTAGTCCCGATTAACTGGAGTTCAGTAGAAGACAACTAGTCAATAGACCACAGGTGCGAAGACAACAAAGAGGCCAATTTCAGTGACCATGCATTAGAAACAAAAGTCTTCAAAACAGTTTTTGAGCAAACGGTGAGAAAAGTCATCAATGCACTATGTTAGGTAATTGCTTTCCTAAATTTTTACATTTCTGTATAAAATTAGAATATTTACTCCATACTTTTGCCCCCTGGCATATGCAAGAACGAATAAATAATATTGTGGTCGAAATATATGATTTTGTCATTTTCCTGACCTAAGCCTAGTTTTTTCATGTACAGCCACATCAACAGCGACGGAAAGCTGCAGTATACGCAACGATAATTATCAGCTATTATAACCACCATCACCACCAATTATTAGCAGGGGTGGCGATGGCGGCTGTGGCTTCGCTGGCGGCAACAGCAGAAGCAGCAGCAATCGTCATCAGCAGTCATGAGTCGTCAATCACTTTCAGCATCATGATCATGATCATCATAATCATCGTCCTCTTCGTCGTCGTCGTCGTCAGCCTTTTCGTCGGCAAAGTCGTTGTCAATTACGTCGTCGTCGTCGTCGTCGTCATTTTTACCACCACAACCATCATCATCATCATCATCACCATCATGCACAGATGAAGAGTTGGACGGATGGAAGGACAGACAGGCAGACATAAGACTGACAGGGAGATGGACACTCAGACAGGCCGGCAGACGAACAGACAAACACACACGCACGCACATACATGCACACACATTCGCGCGTGTCGGTACGCATTGAGGCACAACACACATACACGCTTACATATATACATATAATATTATACGGAGACGGATGGATGGACAGGATGAAGGACAACTATGCACAACCATACATTCGTTCATGCGCAATAACCATACGTACACGCTTGTGCACGCATGAACGCACGCACACAGGCAACCAAACGCGCACGATCACAGAATCATGATAAATGGCCGTCAGACTATCCGTCGTCATCATCGTCGTCGTCGTCGTCGTCATCGTCGCAGTCGTCGTCATCGTCGTCATCATCATCATCATCATCATCATCATCACCATCATCATCATCATCATCATCATCA
>JAWQFJ010001382.1:45000-57500 GCA_034096865.1 Theodoxus fluviatilis
ACTTTTTTTCTCCATTGTCCTGTATATTCTGACATAAGAAACAAGTACATAGCAAAATATTTGCAAACGAATAGACATACTGAAATAGCACAAATGATCAATGGAAACGATATACAAAGGACTCGAGACTTTGCTATGTTTGTACACTACAGCTTAAAGCGTCGCAACCAAAACATGTCGGAGCTGTACATGGTCTCTTCTATGATTATTAACTAAAATGAATAAATCAGAAGTGACTGTAGGGAAGAGACAGGTCATGTCAGATGCGGCCCAAACTCCCTCATTGTTAAAGTCAGATATTGTGTAATAAACACGTAAATGTGTGCATGATTGTTGCTTGGGACATTGAGAGACTGCTACATCAGTCATTGTGAGCTTCACCATGAGCCTCGCACTTGTATTGTTCCACAAACATTATAATTGCTGTAAAACTGTAACTGTTTTAACACATTTTGTATAGATGAATCCATATGTTTTAATGTCTTTTTTATACCAACCAAATGTATGCTTGTTATCACATGATGGTTCATTGGCCGAAAGTCAGAAGTCAGTCAGTCAGTCAGTCAGTCAGTCAGTCAGTCAGTCAGTCAGTCAGCCAGTCAGTCAGTCAGTCAGTCAGTATGTCAGTCAGTCAGTCAGTCAGTCTCTCTCGCGCGCGCTTTTACGAGTATCGTAATAGGGTGGGCATATTGTAATTTTTAAACCAGACCATCACATCTCTTAGAGCATTAGAACTGACTTGCGGCACACGCTGTTGAGAATGAAGTGATCGCTATCCCAGAGAAACCTACAATTTCGGCTTTTGGAGGCCAAATGACCACATAAAACGGAGACTGCGGGGTTTGATCCAGATGACGTCTTGCTCTAATTTTTGTTTTGCTTTTTTTTTGCTTTGTCGTGAGTTTTTCTCGGCAAATAAAACTGAGTTCTGAAGCAACGAGGAAAACACAGCTGCTTTTCAGGGGCTCGCATCAGATGATCATTTTTTAAATCTTTGAGCGAGATCGTAAAGTTTTGTTTGGCATGACCGAAGGAGCAACAGAGTTACTTTGCAGACTGATGAGGATTTGTGTGTGTGTGTGTGGTCTTCTGCATTTATGCAGCCCTGCCTTCTGTGTCTTGGGGGTTAAGAGACCCACATAGTCTCCCTACGCGATTCGTACAAAGCAAATAAGTAGAAATCGAGACTTGACCTACTTTAACCAGCTCTACCGATTTAGAGCCATTGCCCTTTAATCCCTCCAGGTTTACTGGAGGTCCTACAGACTTTATCTGTCTGTCTGTCTGTCTGTGTGTGTGTCTGTCCCGACATCACGGCTGATTTCTCAAAAACTACTGGACGGATTTCCTTGACATTTTGCACACTAACTGGAAGTTAGGTCCGAGTGAATGTATCAAATTTTCAGAATCGAGGCTTGATGAAAAAGTGGTTTTTAAAGGTCGTACACTCGACATCGCCTCCCCAAATACTCCATTCATGGAATGGCCAAATTGCGAAATGTGTGACGTCATCAACAACGTGACGTCATTTGCGAGTAGAGTTTTGAGGATAATGAATTTCGAGAACATTGGTGAAAGGATAAAGAAGGATTTTTTACGATGCAAGTAGTCAATTCATGGAATGGCGACCCACTCCACAGCCACGCCCCTTTCTCGCTCTATCTCGCGTGGTAACAGATGCAGGCGGCAAAATGGCTTCCACATGAACGCAGATTCGTTGCGTTGTATTCCGGACAGCATTTGTGTCTCATTTTTGCCAGACAGTGAGAAGATTTCTCAGACTGTGATAGACAGGGGTATGAATAAATACTACTCATTGCCCTCCAGGTTTACTGGAGGTCCTACAGACTTTATCCCTCCAGGTTTACTGGAGGTCCTACAGACTTTACCTGTCTGTCTGTCCCGTCTTCACGGCTGATTTCTCAAAAACTACTGGACGGATTTCCTTGACATTTTGCACACTAACTGGAAGTTAGGTCCGATTGAATGTATCAAATTTTCAGAATCGAGGTTTGAAAAAAGTTACTTTTTACGACATACATTGCAAAGAAAACGCTACAACAGAGTCCAAATGCAAAATGCGTGACGTAATCATTTGACGTGGAATAACGTGACGTAATTTCGAGGAGATTTTCGAGGAGGATTAATTTCGAGAACATTGGTGAAGGAGAGAGAAGGATTTTTTTACGATGCGGGTCGTTTCGTATCCTGGACGTTTCGTACCTAGTTCAGAAGCTATGATGAGTGACATTATCGCAATAAGAAAATTGCGCTAAGACCCTATAGAAGGCAACACATTACGATGGGGCGTTCAAAAGGCTTCACGGCCTATATATAGCCTCTCAACTACTACTACTACTACTACTACTACTACTACTACTACTACTACTACTACTATGAATAAATACTACTCATGTCCCTCCAGGTTTACTGGAGGTCCTACAGACTTTTAAATTTATAATTGCTTTACAAACACGTAGTACCGTTAATTGCCGAATGGCTCAGATGGTTAAAGCGTTGGACTGTTGTAACGTTAGGACATGTATGAACGGGTTCGAATCCACGCTGAAACTTTTTCCCCCTCTTTTTTCGAGAGGTTGCTGGTTCGAACACGACCTGTTTTATTGGGGTTTTTGTGTGTTTTTTCCCCCCTCTTTTTTCGAGAGGTTGCGGGTTCGAACCCGATCTTTTTTTTGGGTGCCAAAACCTGGAGGTTCAGCGCCAGCGGTTTTTATTGCCTTCTGAAGCTGATAGCCCGTAAAACGTTATTCATTCATTCTAAGTGGTTTTTAAATAGGGCATCTACATGTGTGTAAAGAACTGGAAAGGAAATTTCAGTCTTCATTTGGCGTGGTACACAAAGAAACAAGCAGTATGAATGCCATAACGTGCTTTCCTTATTTGTCCTTCAGTCTTTCTGTCCCCGAGTCCAGCCGTCTGTCCATTGGTATGTGATTGTGGTATGTTTGTGCATGCGTGTGTGTGCGCGCTCCCGTGTGTCTGTCATTGTATGACTCTGTGTGTGTGTGTGTGTGTGTGTGTGTGTGTGTGTGATGAGAGAGAGAGAGAGAGAGAGAGAGAGAGAGAGAGAGAGAGAGAGAGAGAGAGAGAGAGAGAGACTGTGTGTGTGACTGTGTGTGTGTGTGACTGTGTGTGTGACTGTGTGTGTGTGTGACTGTGTGTGTCTGTGTGTGTGTATGTCTGTGTCTGTATGTGTGTGTCTGTATGTCTTTGTGTGTGTGTGTGTGTGTGTGAGAGAGAGAGAGAGAGAGAGAGAGAGAGAGAGAGAGAGAGAGAGACTGTGTGTGTGACTGTGTGTGTGTGTGACTGTGTGTGTGACTGTGTGTGTGTGACTGTGTGTGTCTGTGTGTGTGTATGTCTGTGTCTGTATGTGTGTGTCTGTATGTCTTTGTGTGTGTGTGTGTGTCTGTATATCTGTGTGTATATGTGTGTATCTGTGTGTATCTGTGTGTGCCTCTGTGTGTCTATCAGTTTGTGTGTCTGTCAGTGTGTGTGTCTGTGTGTCTGTCTGTCCCTCTTTTACTCACCCTTTTCCCGAACACGTGTAATAGTAGGCAGTCGTAGTGCGTCCTCCACGAACTTCGAATTGGCCATAATTCGTATCTAAATGAGGGTGCGCGTGCATCACAAGAAAGTGACGAACTAATGCGCATGCGTAGATGTCACGACAAGAGATGAACTCGCCAACTCTGTGCACATTTCAATGGCCGACGTGTTGCCGGTTTGCTCACAAAACGCTCTATTTCGGGATACTAGCAACCCATCCAAAGAAAATATAAGCCATGCACAGCATTAATTTATCAAAGGTGTATGTTGAATGCATCAATAGGTCGTGAAAGCTTTTACATTTTACACATCGAATGCAGGTCGACGCATCCACGCCGAAGCATGTGTTGCCATCGTTTGTGTTGACATGATTTTACGCTCTCGTCACTTTCTTGTGATGCGCGCGCACCCTCATTTAGATACGAATTATGGCCAATGCGAAGTTCGTGGAGGACGCACTATGACTGCCTAGTAATGATTCGTCTCTAGAAAGTGCATTAGATCCCATCATACGGAACACTATTCATATTTATTTTACATGCTAATTAACATTTATGCGTCTTGTCTCTACTCAGGAGTGAAACATTTCCATCCTGTAGCCTTTAAATTGCACGTGCGGTTTTGCGTCTATCTGGCTCGGGCACACCGGATTTCTTCGTGAGGACGAAAGTTCATTACTTCCTTGTAGGAGCACATGGTGGATTCTCAGGGAGAGAGGAGGAGGAGGAAAGGAGAGGGAAGTGGGGGGGGGGGGGGGGGGGGGGTAGAGGACGGGAGGTAACGGGAGAGGAGGGTGGAAACGGGGAGAGGGGCGTCGGAAGGGGAGGGGAGTGTTAATCAAAGATATTGATTTATGTGCGTTCTCGTTCTGTTGCGAACAGGAGGCGTGTTTCCTACGAGCAATCAGACGCGATCGTTCCGCCGATGAGCGGATAATCACGTTCGCTGATGGAAGAAACTGAAGTCTATATCACAATGGCGATAGAAAAGCAAGTGGCGGCATGTTTATGAAACCACTCTAATGCTAGAATTGATCGACTGGACGTTGCGTTTAATTACAGTGATCACTCCGCCTAAGAATCGGGACGATTCCTTTGGATTGCCTTTGATTACCTTCGCTAGCGATAGATGGGTTTAGAGAACGAGCCGCTGACATTATAGCTAAATCAGTTTTGATCAGGCTTGGTTCTCTTGTTGAGTGGCTGTGGTGGTTTTCACGCGGCGCACCGCCACCTGTTCAATGCAAGTGCGGCTCTCTGTCTTTCTGACGTTTTCCCACCTACCTCTGCTTCCCATTGAGCGTTAGTGTTTCTACGACTGGTGTGTCTGTACGCGTACGTGTGTGGACGTATTTGAGTGCACGCCCCAGTTTGGGCCTCTTTGTAATGAGGCATGTGTGTTAGCAAATGGCCTATCAACCTTCGCGGGCCATTAACTACCCATCTCGATGGTGTTTACTGGTATATGTACGATTCCAGATTCCATTTCCCTAGACATTTACTTTTTACGAACCGCATAAAAGAGGTTGTGGTTCGATTCTCATCCGCAACACACAGGGGGTAAAGATTAAATGGAGGTAAGGGTTGTGGCGAAATGTTACCAATATTGGAGAGGGATTGTGGGGGGGGGGGGGAGTAAGGGAGTGGGGGGGGGGAGGCATGGAGTTTGTGAGGTGATAATCGCAAGGCAAAGGGGCAATGTGGGGATGGGTGGCTGGCTGGCAGGGCAGTAACAGGCAAACACTACTAAATGTATGCAGACAAGAACTATATATGCGGACACCATTTCATGCAGGTCATACCCATTCTGTGAACCCGAGTCTGTATTGACCCTGGCACAGTTTGCAATGAATGCGTAATAGACTTGACCCTTCGCTTTACAGCATTGCGCCAAAAATAGTTCGTTCTGATACTATTGTTTTTCCTCCACTTTTTACAGAAATCATTCAGATGACAAAACTTGTTTCCATTTCAACTAAACATGTTATTTTATCGAATAAACGCCTGTTTATTGCCTCAACAAGAGTAAGTTAAAAGTTTTGTACGAAATAGTCTTAGAACTACTTTAGCGGCGTATGTCAGGGAGCAGATCGGCTAACCCACAAGCCTCTCGTGTGACCTCCATTGCATATTTCGGACGAAAACCTTCCGTCACGTGATGTCAACTGGGCTAGAGACACTTTCGCCAGTAAGCGAAGTCTCTAGTGGCCAAAGATGGGTCATACCACCACCATAATATACTCTTACGTCCTTGCCTTTAACAGTTTGAGTAACTTTCTCCGCGTCAGGGGCCGCCCTTCCACTGAGGGTTGGAGCCAGGACAAGGTGGAGGGCACTTCTTAGATAACCAGCACACAACGTTTATCTGTTGAGTGGCTTGTGGCAAGATTCAGCGTTTCATGGGAAAATCTTGTCAGATGAGAAGGGGATTGAGGGCAATTAGTGTTGATATTTTTCTCTAATTGGTGGATGCCAGTGGTGATAATTGTTACGAGTTGATAAGGCGTTTGGCGACCTGTTTGTTGTTACACGTTCGTACGGATACATCTGCCTGGTTGGTTAGAACGCACGGTTGGATCTCACAGATCTGATCCTGAGCATGGGTGTAGAAACTTTACCGACAATCAATAGGTCTCTTCTACAACCGTGCAAGAAAACGCGTTGGCAACTGCTTGTGGAATCGACGTGAACGTAGGGGCAGCACGAATAGTCTCCCTGTGTATAAGGCAACAACTTGAGTAGTCTTCACACTTGCCCTTCTGGTCATTGTGTCCTTGCTTGCTGTGGAGGCTGACTTGCTACGCTTGACTGGCATCTTCAGGAATCTGATCCAACCCTGCATGATGGAAACTTTGCATGGGCTGCCAAGATACCTACAATAGTGTGGAGATGTTGAAGAAAACCCGGGACCACCGCCAAGAGCCACTAGTTCGTCAATGCCAAATACTATACAAAGAACAAGAGCACACGCGACACCAAAACAGCCCAACAAAACCACTGTAGAGAGCAGGAGAGCGAGCGAAGTCGGGACCATGATTGCAGACCAGACAAGTCAGGTGTTAGATGTCTTCAGCCTGAGCAAGCAGTTAGCAGACTTCAGACTCGACATCCATAATCGCTTTGATGGACTGAAATGGACGTTCGGGAATAGGCTGGACAAGCTGGAATCTGATGTGGGCACCGCTCACCATACCCTTGCTGAGCTTTCAGCACAGCAGGCAGCTTCGTTGAGGGCCATAAAGGAAGGAGAGCAAAGATGGGAAGGATTTAGACAAAGCATGGTTAGATGGAAAAATAAACAGGAAGAAAAGAGCAAAGAAGTAGAGAAAGCTGCACAACCTCGCCGGTGAAGTGGAAGTAAAGATGTCAGAAATGGAAAGAGACTTGGACAAGCTGGAAAGTCTGAGTCGACGAGAGAATATCAAACTCTTCGGGGTGGCAGAAGCAGCAAACAGGCCATATGAAAATTGTGTGGCAACTGTTCTTCAGCTCTTCCATTCAGCTATGCCAGACATGAATTGGAATGAAAGAGACATTAGGCAAGCCTTCCGACTTGGCTCCAGAAACAGACAGAACAATAACCCTATATCACTGTTGGTGAAAATGTCGGCTTGGGCGGACAAACTGACATTGCTAAGGCGAGGCCGAGAGGAATTGAGGAGATTTGGTGTCCGAGTAGCGGGAGACTGTACCAGGAGACATGCCGAGGAGATCCGCGAGTACAGACAGAGAGGCATGCGCGCTTATGTCAGGAATGACAAGGTGGTTGTGGGAGGAGAATGGCATCCATCAAGCCGAAACACGAACAAGACAGGCTCCACTCAACAAAGACAGAGACCAGATTTTCAAGGTCGATTCCTCCCGGCTACCCCGAGAGACCAGCCAGCGCAAAAACCGAAAATGCATGACAACGTCGCTGTCAAGCAAAACGGATCCCTTGCAAACCACCTGTCTAGATCTCCTAGACTTGCAGAACAGGAACCTCCTCCACAAATGGACTGAAGGAGACGGAGGATGGACGAGTGCTACAAGTGGAAGCTATGTATGTCGCCCCAGATCATGCGGAATATTCTTCGGACAGTGACGTTCTCGAGGACTTCCAGGAGGGCGGTGAGGACGAGGAAAACGCTTCGACTTGCGGACGGTGGACTATGCGTCTGTTTCCTCGGCGGAGGCCGGGGAAGGTAAGGGTGTAGAGGCTGCATCAAGGACACCTGTCCTCACCTGTGGCCATCACCCTGCTTCGCTGCCCTCGCCAGAAGACAACGCAGCGAACACAGACCTTAAAAGCACAGACCCTAACAGCAAGACTCCGTGCTCATGCAACCCTGACCATCCAGCGAGGACCAGTGCACGTTTTGCGGGAAATTCCCGTGACCAGGCGAAGTCCCCTGCAAGCAGAGCTGCCACTACCCCACCCAGGATGGAGAGACAAGTTGTACAGTCTTCTGGGCTGAACTGGGTTCGATCGGCCAGGCTGGGACAGGAGAGAGCGAAGGATGCTGCTGACACCCGTGAAGCTCTTAACGGCAACCCGAGTCGACGAGACATCCTGAGAAGGCATCAGCAGAGCAGAAGATCGTCGTGCCCGACCGTTTTTCCCCCTGCCACTGAATAGGGAATCGGCCAGGCCCAGAGCTGCTTCAATGAAAATGGGATAAAAGTGATAAGTTGGAACGTTGGAGAATTGCTGAGCAAGCTAGGTGAAGACGAATTCATTAGCTATGTGCATTGCTTTGATGTGATCTGTTTAATAGAAACTTTTGTGGATAATTTTGAATGTAGTTACAAGTTCCTCAAGTATTGTTGTTATATTAATCCTGCTATCAAGCTATCTAGAAGCGGAAGACGCTCAGGAGGAGTAATTATGCTAATTAGGAAAGAAATAAGTAAATTCTGCAAACAAATCATCTGTAACTATGATAATATCATTATCTGCAAGATTTCGAAACAATTCCTGTTCACTCAGCACGACATCTTCATGATTGCGACTTACATACCGCCTGAGGGTTCACCATATTACAGGGATAAAGACTACAATTGTAACATAGTTATACTGGAACAATGCATTTTGAATCTAATAGATGAATTTGGAGATATTTGTCTGTTTATCATGGGAGATCTGAATGCTAGAACATCAAATAGAAATATACTGACACTATCATATGAAAATGAAATAATAATCCTTCCCAAATTGACAGTGATTATGAAGTTCCCTTTTTAAGACAGGCGAAAGATGCAGTATTTAACCGCATTGGACGGGAACTCATTGACTTATGTAAGGTTTATGGGTTAAAAATCATAAATGGAGCGTGTACGGGTGATAGCAAAGGAGAATTTACCTACTTGTCTGACCATGTTTGCAGCACGATCGATTGTTGACCTACGAGACCAATTTGTGAATTTAGGTCTAGAGGTGGGATCTAGAATTGAGTAGGCGCATATGCCCCTCGAAGTATCGTTGAACTGTCATCGGCGCGATAAACAGCCTGACGAAATTAAAGTGCAAATATATGAATCTATTAAATGGGATGATAATAAAACAGAAGAATTTTCCAACCAAATAAAATCAGATGCATCGATAGAGAGAATAGAGATGGCGAAATCTCTAATAAAAACTGATACAGAGGCAGCCTTATCTTGCTTTATCAACTGCATTCGAGACGCGGGTATATGTATGAATAAGCGTATCATAAATTGGGAAAAACACACCACTGGTCCAAGATGGTTCGATGGGGAGTGCAAAAAAAGAGAAGGAAAGTGAGGCAGACGTTACGTAAGTACAGAAATTCAAGATTGAAAAGCTACAGAGAAACGTACATAAACCTGCGTAAGGAATACAAGAAAACTTTAGGTAGTAAAAGGAAAACATACAATTTGCATAAAACATAAACTTTGGTCAATAACTGCAGCAAACCCAGAGATTTCTGGAGGGAAATGCGTCATTTATCGTTCCGGCAAAGTAGATTTCTTATCATAAGTGAAGACCAGTGGGTTGCGCATTTGAAGGAAGTTTTTCAATCACGACAAAGTGACAATATGATTGATGATTGCGATTACACAGAAATACGTGACGACACACTAGACTGTGAAATAACGGAGCAAGAGGTTATGGATTCTATAAAAAGGAGCAACAAGAAGAGCAAAGCCCATACGACTCACATGCTTGACCTTGACCTTTATATGACCTTGACCTTCAGGTGACCTTCAAGGTCAAGGTCAAACAACTAAACCTACCAATGACATCATACACAAAGAAATGCTTTACACATTTTTCCTACCAAAATACATGTGACCTTGACCCAAGGTCAATGTCATCCAAGGTCATGCAACACAAAGCTGTTAATTCAAGACATAGGAAGCACAATGGTGCTTATTGGCACTTTCTACCATGAGATATAGTCACTTCTGGTGGTTCACTACCCCATTTTGGTCACATTTCATAAGGGTCAAAGTGACCTTGACCTTGATGATATGTGACCAAATGTGTCTCATGATGAAAGTATAACATGTGCCCCACATAATTATTAAGTTTGAAACAGTTATCTTCCATAGTTCAGGGTCAAGGTCACTTCAAAATATGTATACAATCCAACTTTGAAGAGCTCCTGTGACCTTGACCTTGAAGCAAGGTCAACCAAACTGGTATCAAAAGATAGGGCTTGCTTTGACCTATATACCACTTGTAGCTAAGGTCGCCATTCTCAATAACGTGGGAGAAAATTGGGAAAATGTGAAAAATGACTGTTTTTGAGACCACATTTATGGCTCCTGTGACCTTGACCTTGAAGCAAGGTCAAGTCACTATGTATGTTTTTTGAGGCCTTGTCATCATACACCATCATGCCACATTTGGTGTTGATAGACTTAATAGTCTCCGAGAAAAATCCAACGTTTAAGTTTTTTACGGACGGACGCCCGGACGCCCGGACGCCCGGACGGACGGACGACACGGCTCAGTACATAGACTCACTTTTGCTTCGCATGTGAGTCAAAAATGGCAAAGCAGCGGGGATAGACGCTATGCAAGTGAAATGCTTAAATCGGCTGGCAAATTTGCCGTAACATTTCTGGTTGATCTCTTTAACAGATTGTTTGCAAGTGGTCACTTCCCAGATATATGGTGCACGTCAATACTTGCACCAATCCACTAGAAGGGAGAGAAAGATGATCCAGATAACTATAGAGGAATAGATCTGTTGTGCACCGTAAGCGTTACACTTCTATATTAAGCAAACGTCTCGAACAGTGGGCCGAAGCAAATGATAAAATATTAGAAGAACAGGCTGGATTCCGAAGAAACTATTCGACTGTGGACCACATTTTTGTTCTATTCACTTTAGTAGAAAAATATCTGTCCAAAAGGAAGGGACGTCTGTATGTAGCCTTCGTAGATTTTAAGAAAGCCTTTGATTATGTCAATAGAGCCATGTTGTGGAACATTTTATACAAAAACGGGGTAAACGGGAAAATGTTGACTGCATTGAAATCAATTTACAGATCTGTAAAAGCCACCGTAAAAGTAAACGGGGCCCTGTCGAAGTCGTTTACGTGCACTTCGGGCCTAAAACAAGGAGAAAATACCAGCACGATTCTTTTTTCCTTTTTTATTAACGAGCTCGGCAAAGAATTAATTCAGCAAGGGAAGCATGGAGTGCAACTCAATCCAAACGATCAAGAGCTATTTTTGTTGTTGTTTGCAGATGACCTTGTCCTTCTCTCAAACACACCACTAGGCCTACAGAAGCAATTAAATACCCTAGAACAAGAATCTAGAAAACTATGCTTAACAGTGAATTTACAGAAAACTAATATAGTAGTATTTAGAAAGGGAGGTCCCATGAAGAAACACGAAAAGTGGCTTTACGAGGGTACTTACGTTCAGACAACAAACTCGTATAAATATCTTGGGCTTGTGCTCACTACAAAGCTAAGTGTCAATGTGTCGCTGAAAAATATAGCTATGACGGCCAAAAGCAAAGTTATCAATATTTTGAAAGTGTTATCATGTATAAAATGCTGCAACATCGACGTCTTCACTAAACTTTACGATACCCAGGTACAGAGTACGCTATGCTATGCTAGTGAAGTATGGGGAATGCAGAAAGCTGATGTAATTGAGCGAGTCCATATGTTTGCCTTCAAACGTTTTCTAGGTTTGCCTAGAAGTACACCAAACAACGCAGTTTTGGGGGACTTGGGCAGAATACCTTTATACGTAGTAACGTCTCTTAGAGCGGTGCGATACTGGTTGAAACTACAGACACTAGAAAGCAATAGACTGCCCCGAAAAGCTTATGCTATGTCTCTAGACCTAGCTGACAAGAATGTGTCATGCTGGGCCCTCAGAATGAAACAATTGCTATGCAGTTATGGGTTTGGAGAGGCTTGGTACAATCAAGGAGTTGGATGTAGGAAACTCTTTCTATGTCAGCTAGAACAGAGACTAAAAGATTGCTATAAACAGGCTTGGACATCATCTGTAAAAGAAAGCGACCGACTAAGCAAGTATTTCCTATTTAAACCAAACCATGATATGGAATCTTATCTACAAAGTCTGCCTATGCCTGCTAGAGCATCCTATGCAAGATTTAGAATGGGCGTTAGTGAAATAAACTGTCATGCAAAGAGATACACCGCAAACGCTGATAACAATATATTATCTTGCCCATTCTGTGGGCAAATGGAGAACGAGGAGCATCTTTTGTTTGCATGTCATGAATATGATTTTTTCAGACCATATTTTCTTAACTGCCCCCAAGAAATGTACAGAATGAAATTTCAGCAAGTCATGATGTACACAGGCACCAAAAGTCATTCGCTTGCTTGGTTTATTTACAAAGCCCTGAAACGGAGAAGAAACAAGTCTGACCTTGACACTAATGCTACACCCACTGTGTCCATGAATTAATTTATATTAGTTTGTCTTGTATA
>JAWQFJ010001382.1:72500-82500 GCA_034096865.1 Theodoxus fluviatilis
CCTTTGACCTACCTAGCCGGCAAGATGACTTGGTCATAGAGAGCACTGAAAGCGAAGCCTGCGAGATATCTGCAGCTAAACCCCATTGGCGAAATCGAGACCAACACCACTACTTCACCCGAGCAAGACCTTACCATTGAAGACTGCGAGGAGGTTCTCCAGCGGGTGATGAAACGAGTGGTTGATAGAGTGTACGATTGCCAGCACAGCTTACAAGAGGTGCGAGACGAAATTGCCATCGCTGCTGCTCCTCGACCTGGCCAGGACGCGAACACGGATCATCAGACACTACTGGGGTCGTCGTCCGCGCCATTGAGAGCTCCTGGTTCCCCAGCCTCATCTCATGCCCCTGCTCCACCAGCTGATGACCCCAACATCGTCCTGATTCCTGACCGCAGGCGACCGACATTGAGACGGCGTGCAAGGAAGGATGACGACACAGACTAACCTCGTGGGCGAAGTGTGCATGCAGCAGCCAAGCAACAGGCAGCACGAACTGCATGAACTGTCCGAAAGTAGTGCCACAGACGGTGTTGATTGTTCGTGCATTGCAAACTTTCCACAACTGGTTTCCAGTTTGGTTGACACGCGCGCATTTTAGTTACTGTTTCGTGTCACTTCGTTTTCATTGAAATGGGCCGGTAGGTCTTCACAATAAAATGCTCTCTCTCTCTCTCTCTCTCTCTCTCTCTCTCTCTCTCTCTCTCTCTCTCTCTCTCTCTCTCTCTCTCTCTCTCTCTGTACAGACGAGCTGCCAAGCTTATCATTTCCGACTCAACATTGTCTACGGATGAAAAGATAAAAAATCTTGGCTTACTACCCTTCCAAAAACACCTCGTCCTCAATAAATGCATCCTTATGCACAAAATTGCTCATTCACAAGCTCCGAAGTATCTTACTGATCTCTCCATTCGTCCCCAAATAAGCCATTCACTATCTCGCAACACTTTCATTCTACCACAACCTAGAATAGACATTTTCAATGGCAGTACTACATATTCAGGTGTTATGATATGGAATACACTCCTATTGCACCTAAGGAACAATACTTCCATGACGTCTTTTAAAGCATCCATACGTGATTATCTATTCATATGATCTCACTTCTGTCGCCTGTACATATGACACGTATTGCTTGATCTTCAAGACTCACTGAGCTGACAGTTGTCAAAGGCATCTACTAAAACATTTGTCATTGTTGATCATATTCTTCATATACCTTACCAACTGTTATACATGGATTAGCTACTGTGTATTTTGTGTCTTAATTATCAATGTTTTCATTTATTTATTAGCAAGGACAATTTGTAAGAAAGGCAGAAAAGCCAAAAATTTCATCCTTGATAAATAAAGAATCAATCAATCAATCAATCTCTCTCTCTCTCTCTCTCTCTCTCTCTCTCTCTCTCTCTCTCTCTCTCTCTCTCTCTCTGCCCGTCTCTGCTGTGTGTGGAGCCGATCTCTTCTCTTCATCTGCTTCTCTCTTCTGTGCTTCGCCTTCTTCCACTCTCTTCTTCGTCTGCTTTACTCTTCGATGCTTCGCCCTCCTCACTTCTTCTCACCCAGCAGGCGGACCGATCTCTATCTTCTATCTTCTCTCAGTAGGCGGACTGATCTCTCCCCTCTCCTCTCAGTAGGCAGACTGATCTCTGTTTTCTTGCTCTCTCTAATATAGCTATCTTCTCACAACCAATTAACGGCCTACCTTTACTCACTACCACCCATATCTCAGAGCGAACACCGCTCATCACCCCTACGGCAGAACTCAACTCCCACCCACCCTCCATTTCTATAGAGTCGTTGGACTACCAACTTTTCCAGCAAAAACCAAGTCTCTCTCAGGTGAGATACTTTCGATAACCCACTTCCCCATTACAAGGAGAAAAGAAGCTTTGTGCTGAGCACAGTCACGAAAACAAGAATGAAACGCATTAACAACACACGACACTGATCTGACTGACTTTGTTGAGTGTGCAGGGGTCCTTTGCACATGTTTTGTAGTTTGCAATTCTGCTGCGGTTTGGAGTTTTCTACCACAGATTTTAAAGGATTTTTAAAATAACATGTCACGAGGAGACAATGCATACTGACACGATATAAAACAAATGTTCACCATCATAGCTTCGTCAAATGTTAAAATTTACGGCATATTGCAACAAATTGCGCATAGCAATGACCTCGATTACGGCTTTTCCCTTTGCAATTAGAACAGTCAGGGGTAGGGTGAGAGTGCGAGGAGAGAAATTTCATTCTATTCTGAAAGCTAATGAATTTCTTCTCCTCTGAACGTGTACACATTGCGTTGAATGAGACCCGGAAATTCATCCGCAGATAACACCAATGTTTAGATCGTGAGCCATGATAAGTCCAAGATAGACGTACTCACCTTATTTCATCCATAGGGGTCACCTTACAACTGGGTTCTCGTTCTTCGAAATATTGCATTAAGAATTTTTCTTCTCCAGAAACAGGTTACAGAAATATCGGTCAACAATTTCAGGCTAAACAGCTTGAAATGATATGTTTCCTGGTCGACAACGGAGAACGATTTGAAGAGCACGAAAAGTGTTTTCACAGAAAACAGTAGACCAGCGTCTACTCACTCCATTGTTGGAGAAGAAAAGAACAGCGCGGCTAGATTCGGTAATACTCAACAGCCACCAAGACCAAGACAAGAGTAAATTTCCACAAACGGGGTCTCTTGACAGACCCAGGTACATGCAGTCCACGTGTGGGGGAGTGGGGGTGGGGGGTGGGGTTGGGGAAAGCTGTTTGTGCCTAGGCATAGAAGACACGGCATCGTGCCACAATATAATCATTGTCCTTGCCCGCAGTCTGATCACGATACGCACATTTATGCAGAATCGCATTTCACCCAATGGTTTCAACAGTCAAATGCCAGAGATAACATTTTGAGGAGATAAAAATCCGTTTCGGTGGAGCTACACAATGCCTCGAGACAGGAGGAGTACGAGAGACGGTTGTTTATCTCTACATGTATGAGAGATGTTCGGCATGCGCGGTGATCGCATCGATTGCCTCTTCACTTTCTGCAGTGTGTTCTGTCGGTCAGACGCTATCTCTGTCTGTCCAACCAACGGTGGGTCTCAAATAACGCTAAGGACTAAATGTTATTAGGGCACTTGTATATTAGTAACTGCCTCGCCGAACAGTTATCTAGTTCTTTCTTCATTACTTCATTCAATCAATACAAATCCTTCATGTGCGATAATGAAACCAGAATGACGAGTTGACCATCGACACCAAGTTTATTTGAATAGATCCCTGGCATGACAAGAGAAAGAAAAGGATAGGAATGATGATGATGATGATGACGAGGACGAGAAGGAAGGGCAGGAGGAGGATAAGCAGGAGGTGTAGCAGGAGGAGCAGCAGGAGGAGGAGGAGGAGCAGCAGGAGGAGGTGTAGCAGCAGCAGCAGGAGGAGGAGGATTAGGTGCAGCAGGAGGAGCAGCAGCAAAAGGAGTAGGAGCAGGAGGAGGAGGAGGAGGAGGAGGCTGGTGCTACTGCAAGTGCTTCTATTTCCTGTCGCTCTTGCTGAGAAACCTACCACTCTATGCTTTGCATGCATGGCGATCTCTGTCCTAGCTGGTGAAATCGTCAGCTACGCCATCAACCTTCCTGAATAGGAACAGAGGAGCACTCGCAAAAGCTTTCCATTCCTGTCGCATTTGCCACAAGGTTAATAGGAAGCTCCTGAATGGATTATTGGACGTATAACCCATTTATGACAGGGATACACTTTTAAGGGACCACTCAGTGTTGATCAGTGGGCTCATACATTCCTGGGCATGTGTATGGCAAATTTTCTTGAACAAAATTACCTTGATGCTTTAGTGTTTACTGATGAACATGACACACTGATCGATGAGTGCACAAGTCACGTGCTTGCTGCCTGGAGTCAAACTCCTTTCCGTTAGGTAAGACACGAGGGGGGGAAAAGAGTCATACTCTTTAAAAATTAAATCTAGGTCATGAAATCAGATGTCAGTATCGCCTTCATGTGATCAGACAAGAAACTGTCATGCTCCCCCAGGTCATCACAGCAATTTAAGCACCTTATTGCTCTTGCCTTGAGAAGAGTAACAAAAGCAACCAGCAGTTTTTTTGCACCACTTTGCAACCGAGACACCCAAAAGTTCGAAGCAAGCAATCCGCAATGGCTGCAATCCAGCTACCCAGTACAGACCCTGCATCCCATCTATCTTCACTGATTTAGGTCGGCCTGTGCAGAAATGGCAAAGCAGGTTCATTGAGGCAACTGGGACGCAAATGCTCCATCTGGCGCCTAAAGTGGGCAGAAAATGACACACACACCCCAAAAAAAAAAAAAAGAAAGAAAAGTGTCGAGTCAGTTTTCTACCGTCATTGGTTTGTAATTATATGTATTGACATCGTGGGCAATTAAACTTGCAGAACTGCAGGATTGTAAGACTCCTAGACAACACTTGAAAACCGTCATTAGCTAGTCTGTGTGAGTTATCTGCTAGATTAATTTTGCTTTCCCTCCTCCCATTCTGTTTCCTTTCATTTGACGGCAATTTAAAACACTGTGTCCTTTTATTGCTTTTTTCCGAATACACTCACTCACTCACTCACTCACTCACTCACTCACTCACTCACTCACTCACTCACTCACTCACTCACTCACTCACTCACTCACTCACTCACTCACTCACTCACTCACTCACTCACTCACTCACTCACTCACTCACTCACTCACTCACTCACTCACTCACTCACTCACTCACTCACTCACTCACTCACTCACTCACTCACTCACTCACTCACTCACTCACTCACTCACTCACTCACTCACTCACTCACTCACTCACTCACTCACTCACTCACTCACTCACTCACTCACTCACTCACTCACTCACTCACTCACTCACTCACTCACTCACTCACTCACTCACTCACTCACTCACTCACTCACTCACTCACTCACTCACTCACTCACTAACTCACTAACTCACTAACTCACTAACTCACTAACTCACTCACTCACTCACTCACTCACTCACTCACTCACTCACTCACTCACTCACTCACTCACTCACTCACTCACTCACTCACTCACTCACTCACTCACTCACTCACTCACTCACTCACTCACTCACTCACTCACTCACTCACTCACTCACTCACTCACTCACTCACTCACTCACTCACTCACTCACTCACTCACTCACTCACTCACTCACTCACTCACTCACTCACTCACTCACTCACTCACTCACTCACTCACTCACTCACTCACTCACTCACTCACTCACTCACTCACTCACTCACTCACTCACTCACTCACTCACTCACTCACTCACTCACTCACTCACTCACTCACTCACTCACTCACTCACTCACTCACTCACTCACTCACTCACTCACTCACTCACTCACTCACTCACTCACTCACTCACTCACTCACTCACTCACTCACTCACTCACTCACTCACTCACTCACTCACTCACTCACTCACTCACTCACTCACTCACTCACTCACTCACTCACTCACTCACTCACTCACTCACTCACTCACTACAAGCTACACTGCTGCTCTTGTAGACATCAAGATAACACAGTATGTTGATTGCTTATTCCAGGAAACATGATGCCAGAGTCAGGATTCAAGGGAACCAACCTTCTGGGTTATTAGGCTTTGTAGGAGGAAGGGGTTTCACCCAGTTGACCAAGAAGAGATGAGATTCACCCGTGTGCAGATTTCCACCTGTAACTTCCCATGAAGTGTTTTTTCAGTCCACAGTGTACAGAAATGTGAATAAAATGAGCACGTTTGTGAGTTTTAATTGGATGAAACTTGAATCAATCAATGTGTAACATCTTTCTCTTCATCAAGCTTCACACTTCGTTTTGCAACAAGAGGGAGAAAGGGGGATAATGAAATTATGTGCTGGTCTACATCAGAGGTGCAGATGGAGAACAAATCTTTCTTCATGATGAGATCTGTGTGGAACGAAAACTTTTTTGTGGGTGTGAGAGAAAGAAAGATAGCTGATGTTACAAACTGCAGTTGAATTGACAGTACCAGTGTAAATAACACCCACTCCTTTGCAAATAAGCGCGTTTCCATCAATGTGCCTCTGTTTTCTGACTTTTATGATGAAAATACAGCTGTAAATACTGCTATGCGGTCATGTGACCAGGCGAGACACAATGTGCTGAGGACTGTACTTCATAAAAGGACGTGTTGTGGAGGAAAGAAGAATAGATACCAGATCATTCCTTAAATATCTTTCCAAGGCTGTATAAGATGATTTTACTGATTTGAACGAAATGCAGAGTACAGATAAAGACTGGTCACCCATCAGTGACGGGATTCTGTTTTGTCTAGCCATGCATTCTTGTAAGCAAAGTCTTGCAATTCCTCCTGAGCAGTTTAGCCCAGGAATCTGGTACTTTTCATGAGCAATGAATTCACATGCAGTTTAGCAAGTTTTTGGGGGGTTGCTTTTGTTTTTGTTTTTTAATATCTTGACTGCTTGCTAGACAGCAGGCACAGTAATTATAACAGATGCAGTTTCTTATAAGCTGCATTGTTACAGAAGCCTGACATTTTTCTTGACAATATTTTGTGCACCGTGAAGTCAAATGAAATTATTTTCACCAGTCTCCTGCACGACTATATGACCAAAATGAAATCTCTGACAAATGCTTTGTTTCAGAAAGTAAAATCAGGAGGAGCTAAAAGTGTTTTATGATTGCAATGTGTGTGAAGATTGTGTCATGTTAACATTTTAACAACAGTCAAGGGAGAGTTTGCTTTTCTGTATAGATTATGGATGATGTTCTAGGCAGTGTTTTGTGGTGAAATCTGAATGCATAATCTTGCTCTTCATGACACCAATACTGTTCCTGCTCCTTGCAATGTTGTGGTAAGGGTGATGTTGTCATGCAGTTCAAAAGAGGAGATTTCTGTGCAAATGGAAAGAGAGTTCACATAATTTGGAGTGTGTGCAAGTTCATATTTTTCTTGATAGCTCAGTTCTGATCTGGCTACAGCAAATTTTGAGCTACTAAAGCAACTGTCCGAAAAAAGGAAAGAGGTTCAGGTTGTGGATTCAGACTTTGTCTACTCTCTATAGTCGTATTTTATTGTGGTTGAAATGAGGATAGTGCTGACAACTTGTCATCTCACTTTGAAATTAATGGAGTGGGAAGTTACCCTGCTCACTCTGTCTGTCTGTCTGTCTGTCTGTCTGTCTGTCTGTCTGTCTGTCTGTCTGTCTGTCTGTCTGTCTGTCTGTCTCTCTCTCTCTCTCTCTCTCTCTCTCTCTCTCTGACTGTCTGTCTGTCTGTGTGTCTGTCTGTCTGTCTGTCTGTCTGTCTGTCTGTCTGTCTGTGTGTCTGTGTGTCTGTCTGTCTGTCTGTCTGTCTGTCTCTCTCTCTCTCTGTCTGTCTGTCTGTCTGTCTGTCTGTCTGTCTGTCTGTCTGTCTGTCTGTCTGTCTGTCTGTCTGTCTGTCTGTCTGTCTGTCTGTCTGTCTGTCTGTCTGTCTCTCTTCTCTCTGTCTGTCTGTCTGTCTGTCTGTGTGTCTGTGTGTCTGTCTGTCTCTCTCTGTCTCTCTCTCTGCCTGTCTGTCTGTCTCCCTCTCTCTGACTCTGTCTCTCTCTCTGACTCTGTCTCTGTTTCTCTCTCTGTCTCTCTCTCTCTCGCTCTCTCTCTCTGTCTGTCTGTCTCTCTTCCCCCATCTCTCTCTCTCTCTCTCTCTCTCTCTCTCTCTCTCTCGCCCCCCCCCCTCTCTCTCTCTCTCTCTCTCTCTGTCCCTGTGTTTCTGTCTGTTTCTCTCCTTTCTCCCTCTCTCACTCTCTCTCTCTCTCTCTCTCTTTCTCTCTCTCTTTCTCTCTCTCGCTCTCTCTCTCTCTCTCTCTCTCTCTCTCTCTCTCTCTCTCTCTCTCTCTCTCTCTCTCTCTCTCTCTCTCTCTCTCTCTCTCTCTCTCTTGTGACCCATGCCCACACAGCGTGAAGACGGTTACTGTTTTGCTCCAGCTGTTTTTGGATTCTTCGGTGGCGTGCCTATAGATCAAGTGTGAATTTGGTACCGACAGATTTTTTTTTCTCTCTCTCTCTCTCTCTCTCTGTCTCTCTCTCTCCTCTGTCTCTCTCTCTCTCTGTCTCTCTCTCTCTCTCTCTCTCTCACACACACACACACACACACACACACACACACATCCTACATACCTGACTCGTATACACATGTATGTATACACACCAAACTCCCCATCTCTCTCCATCACCCCTAACAATTCTTGCCTTATTTTCATGAAAGGGAAGGGGCGTCAGGTGTTACCTGATTGAGTTTTTGCCTTTTTATCCACTGCAATAGAATTTGTAAGTAATTTGAAAGGGGGGGTGGGGGGTGGGGGTGTTGCCTAGAATTGACCATGAATTGCAGTTCATTGAGATCAGTGATTAGAGAGGAAGTTGCATGTTTCACGGGCCAACGGTTTCTTATCCTTGACAATAAAAACACCTATGAAAAATAGTGTGTCACAGTGTCCATTGGTGTGGATACAGCTGTAGTCTGCCTTCTCTACGTCAGGCTCTGCTGATCTGAGTTGGGCTACAATTTCGAGTCAGGGTTGCCGTCAGTGCCACAGATGATTCCACTGAAATCGAAAGACCCCTGTGCTGGATGCCTTTCCAGATTTGACCTGCATGACATAGTGACTCGCAAAACACTGGCCGGCCCTTCACCTTCAATAACGGGTGAAGCTTTATATTCTAATTCCATCCAAACGTTTGACTCTCAACGGGTGGTCCCTACGCCCTAACTCCAGGGCCCTACGCTGATGTTGGACACAAACGTGACAAAAAGTAACGCGTCCGGGTTTAGGTGAAACTCCCCGGACAGGCTAAGTCAGTCAGGCGGGGTGGCGGGTGCGGCCTAGGCTGAGCGCTATCGTTTAAAAAAAAAGTAACAAATATTTTATGGTTTTATAGGCGTTTTAGGACAAAAGATTCAAAATGGCCTGAAGAACTTTTGACCAAAAAAATCCCGCAATAGCGGCCCCCCGCAATAGAAAAAACGATAAAATTTCTAGGTTTCGAAAAAAAAGTAACAAAATTATTTTAAATTTTTTGGCGTTTTAGGACAAAAGAATCAAAATGGCCTAAGAACGTTTGTTATTTAAAAAAATCCAGCAATAGCGGCCCTTCGCAATAGAGAGCCGACCCCATGCTGCATGGGCTAGATGTGATTTTTATTTATTGCTGAAATACATAATGTAGACGAATATAATTGTCTTACATAGCAACCGTGGATCGCCTAACTGAAGAATATGGCAACACCCGTGTGACTGCGCGTGCATGCGTGTGCGTGTGAGAAAGAGAAGCAGGCAGGCAGACTGACGGACAGTCGATTCACTGGAATCCGAGGACAAGGCGGCTCCGCGCGCCTATTCAAAGGAGGTTATTATGTTTTGTGGCTCGCTTGTAGCCGAGGCGTGCGTTAACAGTTCCAAAATGCGAATGAAGAGCATGTGCAGTCAAACGGTTTTCCCTCAGCGGTGTTGTTTCGAATTCCCCGCACAAACGAAAGGGCCTGGCACACTTGTGCTGAGAATGTGCGCGCGCGCGAGTGTGTGTTTACCGTTCTTCGTTACACTCCTGTACTTTAGATAAACAAAAACATCCTGTCTACTTTCTGTTTGGTTGTGACACTTCTCCACACTGCACTCTCATTATTCTGTGTCACACTGTGACAGGGACTGTCTTGGTAGTGTCTGTGACACAGAACGCTCATATATCTGTCTCTCCTTTGAAAACGAAGAAGACCAAAGTTGGCATTCAGGGAAAGACGCAAACGACTCCCCATTTGTGACAGTTGCTGTAAACTGCAAATCCACCCACCCACCTACCCCGTGGCATGCACTTTATTACGTAAGCATGTCAACAATGTCAAGGCCATCAACTGTGCAGATGCAGTCTATTTATGGCATCGTGGGCAGCACGCTGCA
>JAWQFJ010001382.1:85000-87500 GCA_034096865.1 Theodoxus fluviatilis
TTAGCATGTTATTGTTTTTGGGTTTAGGACACTGACTGTAAATGTGAGTGTTTTGGATCTGGAACATAAGAAATAATACAATAAGATTAAGAGTAGGAAAACTGAAAAATCCTCCGAAGCTTGTGCTCAAACTACACCAGAATATTGTTAATGACACTGTAACTGGCAGAAGCAGAAATAAATAAAGATAAAGCGTAGGTGTGAGTGTATGTGTGTGTGTTTGTGTGTGTATGTGTGTGTGCAAATGTATTTGTGTGTGTGTGTTTGTGTGTGTATGTGTGTGTGCAAATGTATTTGTATGTGTGTGTGTTCATGTGTGTGTGTGTTTGTGTGTGTATGTGTGTGTGTGTGTGTGTGTGTGTGAGTGTGTGTGTGCAAATGTATTTGTGTGTGTGTGTGTTAATATGTGTGTGTTTGTGTGTGTATGTGTGTATTTGTGTGTGTTAATATGTGTTCATGTGTGTGTGTTTGTGTGTGTATGTGTGTATGTGTGTGTGTGCAAATGTATTTGTGTGTGTGTGTGTTAATATGTGTGTGTTTGTGTGTGTATGTGTGTGTGTTAATATGTGTGTGTTTGTGTGTGTATGTGTGTGTGTGCAAATGTATTTGTGTGTGTGTGTGTGTGTGTGTGAGTGTGTGTTTTGTGTTCTTTTCATTGTGTATGTGTGGACATACATGTGCATCTGTGTGTGTGTGTGTGAGAGAGAGAGAGAGAGAGAGAGAGAGAGAGAGAGAGAGAGAGAGAGAGAGAGAGAGATGAGTGGCTGCAGTGTGTACAGGGGTAATTAAGTTTGGACAGAAGGACATGAGATTTGGATGCAAACAGTGTGTGCATGCTTTGGTCATAACAGTTTGCAACAGATAAACAGAAAAAAGGTGTCATGAATCACTGAATTCAGTTTCAACATGTTTTTCAAGTGATGTGATGATGCTCTCTTGGTCCATGGCCAAACAGCTTATGTGTTGATTAGTGTATACTATCAGCAAATGTCAGTTGCAGATGACATTTGTACTGATATCAGGTTGGTGGATAATAATTCAAAACACATACCTTTGCATTATCATTAAACTTACCTGGATAATGAAAGTATGCATGAACATAGGCTTGTCTAACAACATTAGTAGTACATGCACCACTCTTGTAGCAGTCAGGAATTTCAGCAGAAGAAGGAGGGAAAATCTGTGTGGGAAGGTACACGATTAAAATTCTACTGCCAAATCACAACTTTTGTGTATTGGGAAGTAAATGATCACACAAAATGAAACGATCAGGCTTACCAATTTTAATGAATGAATGGTCTCTTAAGACATACTTTAAATACACATCTCCTTTGTAATGGGAGATGGAGTCTGCAGTGTAATTAAAAAACAACAACAGTAACAACAGTAACATCAATAACAACAACAGTGATATTAATAAGTAGAATGTGTTTTATTAGCTGGCAGTCACGGATCATTTATGATTCACTGGTTCAGTCTTATCTAATTATGAATGTATGCTTTTGTGAGATTTTCTTTACTATTCATCTCCAATGCAATTAAAGGTGGAGTCAAAGGAACCTTTTTTCATTAAACAGACAGTGTTTTGTTGGCTAAAGACTGAGGTCATTTATGTGAAAATGGCAAGGACATTAATTTTAAACCTGAGAATTAAGTCTCCATCAATATACGATAAAATTTGCCTCCGAATGTTTACACTGACATACAAATCATTGCAGAAAACATTCATCAACCAAAAAGAAAGAAGGAGCGAGAGAGAATGAACAAACAAATGAATGTTTTATTGTATCCGCCTTTGGCCCACTACAAGGAGAGAGAGAGAGAGAGAGAGAGAGAGAGAGAGAGAGAGAGAGAGAGAGAGAGAGAGAGAGAGAGAGAGAGAGAGAGAGAGAGAGAGAGAGAAGAGGGGAGAGAGAGAGAGATAGAGAGAGAGAGAGAGACAGAGAGAGAGAGAGAGAGAGAGAGAGAGAGAGAGAGAGAGAGAGAGAGAGAGAAGAGGGGAGAGAGAGAGAGAGAGAGAGAGAGAGAGAGAGAGAGAGAAGAGGGGAGAGAGAGAGAGAGAGAGAGAGACAGAGAGAGAGAGAGAGAGAGAGAGAGAGAGAGAGAGAGAGAGAGAGAGAGAGAGAGAGAGAGAGAGAGGAGAGAGAGTGTGAGAGAGAGAGAGAGAGAGAGAGAGAGAGAGAGAGAGAGAGAGAGAGAGAGAGAGAGAACCAAGAAATCCCTTACATCATCAACTGAATTAGGTCTACATTCTACTCCTAGTCATTGGAGAACAGTCAGACATGGAATTGTTTGTAAAAGGCTGAAGCAAAATAGATGGAAGCCATGAAAGAGTTCTTTAAAATGCTTTCTCTTGTAGTTGTACTCTATCCTGAACTTTAAAAAAATCTTGGCCAAAGTGACTTTGAGGACAAAATCACTTGAAGTTTAAATCAACATCAGTATAGCACTGAATGACCAAACCATTTTTTTTCAGGTGTAATCGTCTGGTTCAAGGTGT
>JAWQFJ010001382.1:90000-98465 GCA_034096865.1 Theodoxus fluviatilis
TGTGTGTCGTGCTCTCATTGGTTGATAAAAATAGGCACTAACCATGAGAGGGTGAGTTTGCGAAAGTCGAACACATAGAGCCAGAGCCCAGTGGCCTAAAATTTGGACTGTGGGACTCTGATGGTTAACTCTTTTCAGTTCTTGCATTTTAGCACAATTTTATACCCCTCTCATGGTATTTGCTTTACATCACTTTGTATACATAGTGTATAGATACTCAAGGTAGTCATGCCATATACCAAAAAACTCAGAAATGAATGCATTTTCATATGATGCAAAAGAAATTTGCATTGTTTGTTTGATTCAGGTAAGATGACCTTTGACTTTGTTACTAAAAAGAAATTTTGATACAAAAAAAGAAGTTAAAATACAAAGAACAAAAAATTTCAATCATGAATGTATTCACAAAAAACAGGTTAATTTCACAAAAAATATTCAGCTGTGCACCAAATAATCCAAATCTGAGCACATTTCATTAACATTTGCAGGTGTTATACCTGATTATGTAACACATGTAAAAATAACAAAAATTAACAAAATTGAAATTCATCATAGGATCTGCAGTCAAACAGCCTTAAGAACAAAAAAACACACCAATTGTGTTACAAATGATGAGTATGAGGACTACTTGTCATTTACACTGAGGTACAGGTGTCAAGAGCACAAAGCAAACATAATTACAGGTGAGAACAGTATGGCCAGGTGCAAACAGGTAACACTGTTTCAAATGCTAGAATGGAAGTCCAGTAGACAGTTCCTGTCTTCTTATAGCCACAAGTATGAGTCACAAGTTGAGCATTTTGTCCTTGTTTTCATTTCTACAGGTTTGTCTTGTCTTTGTAACATTTTTTGCAGTTTTTTCTTTCCTTTATCATAACTGGGATTATGGGGTGTGAGGTGAAAACCACAGGTTTTCCTATGGTGGGAGGATTACCTTCCTTTGACAGATCACCTGATTGCCTGGCCAGTTCTTCTGTTAAATCTGCCTGCCCATACCTATTAGATCTTTTTAGTTCATCTACATCACTGTGCTTTTTTCTATATTCTTGAAATTAGATGAAAACATTTACCCTAGCGATGTCATGACAATGAAAGAAAGGTGTCTTCCACCATTAATTGGTTTTTTATAAGGCTTGTAAGTGTTGATCAGTTGATCACTTTTATCCACCCCTCCCATATAGGCATTGTATTCTTCGACTACAGTTGGCTGTATAATTAATACATTTATGCGTTCTTAAATCAACAGTCATGTCATTCCAGTCTGTGTACAGAGAGGGCTTATCATATCCTACAGCGGCCGCATACAAGTTAGTGTATAGTCACAGAGTCTCTGCAAGGCAGGCTGTAATAATAAGTTTTAAAAAATCCACAGGCCGCAGGTAGTTCCTCTACTCCATCCCTTGTCCTCGTATCGGGGATGTGGACACCAGGGGGGTGGCAGGGCCTGAACGGGGGCAGGGGTCTCCAGCCTGCGTCAGCTGCTGCATCATAACCCTCTCTGAAACACAGACTTTGGTCAAACAGTGGACATGAACCAAGATGGCAGATGAAAAAAATCGGTGACATAATTTTCCCATTATTACCTAAAAGCATTGTGATATCCTAAAGTTCGATTTTGTAATATGAAATCTCAAAACCTAACTTTCTTTTGATGAAATATAGTCTAAACTTCTTTTTCTGAGAAAGAGTTTTATTCCAATCGGCTTGTGAAGGCATGGATCACCAGTGAGCAAAATTCAAGTACTGTAAAAGAACAGTTGAGAGATAAATAGCAAATCATTGTATGAAACTGAGGTAACAGCTATGTACATGGGCATGATATGCACATCTTGTGCACTAGAGCTGCCTACAAAGTTGTGAAAAAAGAATTATCCTAGCATCATTCTCAGCATCCGCATCATTCTCAGCATACACATATGGACAAAGAGGCCATTTCTTGCAGCTTCACAAACTTGAAGTGAAGTCACACATTTGATCAGGGAGCGAGGTTTAAAGTGTTAAACATTTTGTTTGTGAAACGAGCATCACTTTACTCATTCAGTCTTTACTTATTCAGTCTTTGATGTTGTATGAGTGTTTTGGCATAGTGAGAAGCCCCAAAATTACTGGATGACATGTTAATTTTGATCTGTTTGCAGACTCTGCAGATTCTGAAGATGACAAGTCTGCCACAGAAGACCAGTTGCGGAACCTTTCACAGAAAATTGGGAAGCATTGGCGGCTCTTTTGTAAGTTGTGGTGTATGTAAATAAATTTAGGGGGAGATGGAGATAGGTGGGTGAGGGAGTGGGGGAGCTTATTTCTGCAGGGGATTGTTGGGATGATATATAGATTCATCCTGAAGTACTGAAATGTTGATGAATGTGATTCTTCAGAGAGTATTATACTGCACATGTATGTGTTTAGCTTTTTTAAGTCCTACATTGATGCAGAGAAATTTGATGACTTCTCTTTTCTTGACTACATTTTGTTCCACAGTGCGCGCTGTTTTCAAGCAACTTTCATTTTCAAGGAAGGGAAATTTTTCGAATGAAATTTGTGGTAGTTTATGTTTTATCACCTCCTCACTCCAATTCTCAACTGCATTATCGTCCTTGTCCTTGTCCCCATCCTCATCTTTCTTCTTCTAGTCTTGTATCAGCTGTAGAGATGTCACATACAAACCCATCATGCTTGCTTGCAGGTCGAAGTCTTGGCATCACAGACAAGGAGATGGACTTTGAGGAACCCTTGCCAGGTGGACACCAGATAGCGAAAGTGACCTACAGCCTGCTGTGTTTACGGAAATCCAAACCTTCAGGACCGATCAAGGTGTCTGAGCTTGCCAGAGCCATTCTGCTGCAGGGATCCAACCTTTCACATCTGGTGGAGCTCCTGCAGTAGGCACCATCTTTGAGAATGTGATGAGATGAGCTGCCTTCAATGCCTTGGTAGACTACCAGAAAGCAAGAGATTACTCATTATGTTTGAGAATGTGATGAGATGAGCTGCTTCCAATGCCTTGGTAGACTACCAGAAAGCAAGAGAGTAGTCATTATGTTTGAGAATGTGATGAGATGAGCTGCCTTCAATGTCTTGGTAGACTACCAGAAAGCAAGAGATTACTCATTATGTTTGAGAATGTGATGAGATGAGCTGCCTCCAATGCCTTGGTAGACTACCAGAAAGCAAGAGAGTAGTCATTATGTTTGAGAATGTGATCTCAAGATGAGCTGCCTCCAAAGTCTTGGTAGACTACCAGAAAGCAAGAGATTACTCATTATGTTTGAGAATGTGATCTCAAGATGAGCTGCCTCCAATGTCTTGGTAGACTACCAGAAAGCAAGAGATTACTCATTATGTTTGATAATGTGATGAGATGAGCTGCCTCCAATGCCTTGGTAGACTACCAGAAAGCAAGAGAGTAGTCATTATGTTTGAGAATGTGATGAGATGAGCTGCCTCCAATGTCTTGGTAGACTACCAGAAAGCAAGAGATTACTCATTATCTTTGAGAATGTGATGAGATGAGCTGCCTTCATTGCCTTGGTAGACTACCAGAAAGCAAGAGATTACTCATTATGTTTGAGAATGTGATCTCAAGATGAGCTGCCTCCAATGTCTTGGTAGACTACCAGAAAGCAAGACATTACTCATTATGTTTGAGAATGTGATGAGATGAGCTGCCTCCAATGTCTTGGTAGACTACCAGAAAGCAAGAGAGATACAGCAGCCTGATGTAACCCTTTCTATGTGGAGCAATGCTTTTTGCAGGGACTGTCCTTCGTGGGTTGGGTTGCAAAGTTGTAGCATAAGCCAGCATCGTCACTTGTCAAGGAAAGTCTTTTGGGAGAGATGCAAAGCTCCAAACATGAAAGATTTGTTTTCTTCTGAGAGAAAAATTGTTCAGCATTTGTTTGTGGTATGGCAGATGTTGTTTTTGTAGATGCACTAGAGATGCCTGCAAAATGGCCTGATGAAATACCGCATGTCTGTCACACAGGCAGGCAGAAAGTGACCTGTTGCTCAAACGGATCTATGGTGGAAATGGCACTGTCAAATGTTCACAAATGCTTGGCCATGGAGAAAATTATCTTGTGTTTGAACCAGACTGAAGTTGATTCCATTGTGTCCAGGCAGCTTGGATAGGATTCCCTCATGGAACTGCTTCTTCTCTGAGCTGTTGCATAGACAGTAGAATGGACATTATTACAAGACAGACCAGAAAAAAATCTGCATGTTCAGATTGGAATGAGTTCTTGATAGCTGCCAGTATAGCCATCCCTGACCATTTTTTGGGGGGGAGGGGGCAGGGGAAGTTGGAGGGGGAGTGTCTGGGCCTCCACTGAAGGGTCTTTGAAAGACAGAACAGCTTTTTATTGCTGCTGCTGCTGCTGCCAAGCAAAACCATTCTGAAGAACGATAGTGCTTTTAGAATTTTTTCCAGAAGCTTTTAAACATCAGTTGCCTCAGGCAGCTTGGAAGTGTGATTTTGAATGTGTTTTTGGTTGACATCTGAACCAAAATGTGGAGTTATTGAAAAGCCATACATGGAAGTAGAGAAAAAGAAAATGAATATACATGATTTGTGTGCTATTGATTATGTAACACAAAATTATGGGATGATGATGGAAATGATACGCAGAAAACCGCCATTTTTTTGCATGAATTTATGCAGAATTTCTGAAGTTGTGTGCCACAGCCATGGCATCATTGTCAAGGTTCCAAACAAACAGTATTTGCCTGTTGTCTTGTCTAGGAGAAGAGTTATGAAGATTGATATACATATTTTATGAGTCACAAGCCCTGTTGTCAGACTTAGCAGTAAGTTCAGCAGTGTTGAATGCAGATTGCAGACTAATTTGAATCCAATTTGAGTGTAGTTCTGGATGTTGCAATAAATCTGATGTGTCTAAAAAGATCATGATGTGTCAAGGCTGGCAGCCAAATCTTACTCATCATCTTTAAATCTGCATAATAAAAATCAGCCATGTTGTAGAATTTGATATTTCACATGTGAATGCATGTATATATTGTACTCTGGTGGATTCACTCATGCAGAAGGGGAATTGGTAAATATTTGAAATCAGTCATAAATGCATCTTAGTTGCAAAATGAGGCTCATTCTCAGCGGGGCCCTCAATGTAATGTTGGTCTTTTTGAAATGGAAATAAGCCTGGCTGTATGACACACAGAAGAGAAGAAGCTTTGTTAGAGGCAGCCACAAATTTAGTTGCAGAATTGCAGTGCAATATACAAAAGAAGAAAGACTATTCTTTGGAAGATGAGTCATACCTTCTGCTTGAGTCATTTTAGGTTGTAGTGTGAGGCATACACAATCAGGGCACTACTGTGATTAGGGCTGGCTGGTTGTCTATGTCTCTGTTGCTTGACAGAAATCTATGTTCATGGAGCCATCTTCTGGAATCCACTCCAGCAGTTGCCTGTCAACTGTTATTTGATCCATTTTAGTTGTGTTTTTAAAGCTGTGATTTCATATTTATGCTGCAAAAAGATGTCCAAGAGGATTTTTTTAAATAGGTGTGTGTACTAATAATGCGACTCTCTGTAGGTTTTTGGCTTTCATGTCTAGTGATTGATGATGTTTGCCAAGTTTTGGGTGCTTAAATAGGGATTGTTGCATAATTTACTGCTCACATATTTTATTTTTATCCACTTGTTCCTGTTGCTAAGTGGAAGTTTGCCATCCAAAGCTATTGCAATGCAAAGACTTGTTTGAAGATGTATATATATATATATATATAGATATAAAACACATGCTTTTTTGTGATTTGTAGTCAGTAGTTTCTAATAAATGTGTGCGTGCGTGCCTTTTTGTGCTGCATAATGAGATTTTAATGTAAATTTGCTGTGAATGAGATACATGGATTTGTGTGTGTGATGTATGCCTCTGAGCTTATTTTATATTTGTAGGCAAGTTCCTTCATGCTTCTTCTCTGTAGATTGGGCATTATGTAACATGAAATTTTCTAACCTCATGTAAGGTTTGTCTTTGTGGTTTGTCACTATTGTTTTCATGTGTATTACTATTAGGATACTTTGGAGCAAAAAGCGCGAAAAATCATGCTTCTGGTGTTGATGTGGCATTCATTCCCTCTTTGATGTGCCATGTCAATTTCTCATGCTGAATTAACAGTGAACATTATTGTTTGTGTGTGATTGTGATTGTGCTTTTGTGATTGTGCTTGTGTGTGTGTGTGTGTGTGTGTGTGTGTGTGTGTGTGTGTGTGTGTGAGTGCATGTGTAGCAAGTTCAGTGTGCATGACACATCTACAAAGTGTACTTTGGGAAATGTTTTCTTTTTAATCTCCCCACGTAGGAAGATTATATATTCTAGCCCGAGTTTGGGATCAAGTGGCTGTGTTTTGGATTTGCATGCATGGAGCTGTCCAAAGTCAGACATCTTGTAAAGATTCATTGTCATCTGTTCCTATGAGAATGTTCTGCACACAGACGGTGCATGAGAGGATGCAACATTTGTTGGTTTTAAAAAGTTTATTGATAGCTGCTTCAAGACTTAATGACAAAATACACTCTAAGTATAGTTTCTAATGGCGATACATTCAGAGATGATTATTGTGTCATCTCTGAAATCACCAATTGCAATTTACAACAAAAATCATCTGACAACATGTAATGCCCTATTGATACACATATTAATCATTAGTAACATTTTTCACCATAACTGGTTTGTTGTATTGTAATATCCCCAGAGTTGAACTGCTTTAAGACTGTGCATGCAAGTGTGGGGGTGGATACAGAACACAAACATGCTTAATTTGTGTGGGGGAAAGAGGATGAGATAGGATGTTGGATTCTGACTGTAGAATGCATTAGCGCTGCATTTTTTTCAATGTTTGGTTATATACATGATCTTTTCAGAGATACAAAGACTTACTTCCTGTGCAGTATAGATTAGGATACAGGGATTGTTTGTACTTTATATGTGGTAAAGCACAAGGGCACAATCTGATAGAAAGTCAGACCTACCCAATCCCACTCCCATCCCGTACTATGTGACAACACAGAAAAAGCTGACAATACATAAACATCAGAGTAAAAAAAAAGAAGAGAAGGTAGTATACATGTACAGTTACTTTAGCAAAAACCTGGGAATATACAATTGAGAAACTTCTTTGAAATTGCAATTTTAAAAAGTGATGAGGTTATGAAAGGATATGTCAATTGCAAGATCGAAATACATCAAGTGCAAAATATACACTCTGATTATACATGTATTGCACCTTAAAAGAGAGTTTCAAAAATACACAACTGTGTTTACGTCTTTGAAAATTACGTCCCAAACTTATCACAAAATCACACTGTAGTCAAACATTAACATTTTCAGCGAGTAAATAAAAAAAATTATTAAAAAAATAATGAGTCTCAAATTCAAAAGGACTAAGAGTACCGGTAACTGACTGGTGAAAAACTACCCACACAGACAGTGCATGCAGAATGAGAGCAAAAAACTCCACAAACCTCTTTAAGCTATATCATAAGAAAAGGTGAGAAGAGTATATGTACAAAGTATAGAGGCAATCACAATAATGCAAACGCCTATTTTTACGTCGTCAAGGTAATGAAAATTCTGTGAGAATCATGGAAGGTAGGCAGACTACAAATTTATCAAATTTGAACAGCGGCGTAGATAGAAAATGTATTCACAGGGAGGAAACATCACTAGTCATCGCAACAAGGAAACGGGTGACATGACCCTGGGGGTGGGGTGGGGGAGGGGGTGGAGTGGGGTGGGAGATGGGGTGGGGAGAAATCAACATACGAAATAGAAACAACTTATAATCCTTGGTAGAAGCCAGAATAGGACTTAGGAAACGTTTGCTGCTTAAAAAACAAACAAATAAACAAAACCCGAAAACAGGTTTCTGTTACCAAATAATCTTCATCGTTAAAAAAAACTCGCTTGTTCACGTCCCTAAAGATGCAGTGCAAATGAGCTGACTGATATTTATTTAAAAAATCTTAATCGGTTAATGAAGATTTCCTCTGGTAAATATAAAAGCGGCTTATCTATCTGATTCTAAGCAGATGTATTTGGATTTCTCGCACCAATACTGCAAGTAATTCGCGGAAGAGTTTGAAGGAAATAAGCTGGTCATAAGTAGGTGGTAGCAAAACATGAATGAACACGTTGAGAAAAAAAATGTAAGAATGATACTAAACAAAGATTCGTTCGACGCAAAGCGAAGCCCTGAATCGCGTCGTCATCCGTATTTTGGCAACGTATGAAACGTACACATTACCCTGCCTTGCCGTCAAAACCAATAACGTTCGGCTTCCTGATTAACAGCATACAAAACGCAAATAACAGTGTGAAAAAAGAGTGTGAAACAAATACTTAAAATAACTTCAGACGTATTATAGGCTAACATGTACAGGAAGACACTGATACCGTAACTACTTTGCTAGAGAGAGAGAGAGAGAGAGAGAGAGAGAGAGAGAGA
>JAWQFJ010001383.1:1247-29065 GCA_034096865.1 Theodoxus fluviatilis
TTCTTTGCGAAATAAGTCATTGGCAGAAGTGTTTCCTACTCAGACGGTGCAGTGGCTGTGACCACCTCATGAAGTTACATAATTCTCGCCTTTGGCGGGTTTGCTTTATTAGAAAGAGTAACCAGCTTTGAAGCACAGTTTTTTCTATATAAGAATGTGCAAAACGTGTTGTATGGCAATTGTACCTGGAACCACACAAACACCCGGGCAAGCCGCCAATCATGGTGACAATTGCGAATGTTGTGTTGCAGTTTACCCACTACCACCATTGCCTGACGAAGATTCCGAGCATGTTTGTGTTGACAGTGGACCATACACCATTGCTGACAAAGATCCGAATGTTGTGTTTGGCGTGGACCTACGGTACACCGTTGCTTGACAAGATCCCGCACTTTTTCTGGAGGCTTGGAGAACGCCCAGTGGCCACCTCAGGACACGGGACGACTACCTTGGCGACGGTTTCATCTTCGGAGATAGTTTTGTGAGCAGCTTGACTCCTGATGAGATTTCCGACTTGAATGAGAACACTGATGCTCTGATGTCTGTAGCTGGCTTTGTGATGTTTGTTCTTGTTTGATATTTTTACTGTTGTAGCTGTAAGTTTTTTCTCCAAGATAGCCATGAGCCTAACCCACTTTTTATTGACTAGCTTCTTCCTGCCTTCCGACTTGCGCCAGGTTTGGCCACGAAGAAACCTTGATGCTTGCGGTTTGCCTTCTTGAACGCCTTTGTCGGCGGCAGGTGGCAGCTCAGCCGAAGAGCAGCTAACCATGATGTTGAGATCTAAAGATCAACAAACGTCCTAGAGAAGTCAAAACCAGAGAAGTATGGTCCAGGAAGTCGAACCAAGCAGCCCTCTGGTTATCAGTCACCTAGACATGGGTTTTTAGGCATTTTGAATGTAATCCATGCAAGGCCGAAAGAACTGGTGCGCTTCAATTTGCAACCTACAGTCAGTGCTGAGATGTTGCCTTTTTTTGCAGCTGCAGGGCATCACAACTACGCCAAATCTGCCAGACTGTACCTCCAGCAGATGATGGGCATTGAAAAGACACCCACCCAAAGGTGTATCAAGACTACCAAGAGGGGCACCACGTGTTCTCGAAGAAGCGAGAGATACTGGGCGGGTTGTCGCAGGATCTTGTCATCGAACAAGTCCTCTGAGAAGTCTGAAGACCAGTGGAGGCCTTACAGCGGGGAACGGGTTTCGGAGAGAGACAATGTCTTGTCTGGCTTCTTCCATGCTTCTTGTGCTGAGGTCAACTCTGCAATGCAGACACTCTCAGGCATCACATTCACGAATTCGGAGCAGCACAAAGAAACCGGTATAACCAGACAAGCCCGCGACCACAAGGACACACAGACACTTGTTTCGTACCTGACAGACAGAAGTCCATTTCTCTCAGACCCTTCCCTCAGAAGCATCGCAAGTGGGCGGGTTGCAGATGCCACAGCCAATGTTGATAATGCCAAGAATATCGTGAAGAAAATGTTGGATGGCATGACAGAAAAAAATGTGCTTGAGGTTGTCATCAGAAAGAATGATGTGGCCGTCACTCTTGCTACAAAATTGGCAGTGAGAGTCAATGATGAGCCCATCATTATCGATCCACTTCTTCTCTTTCAACGCCTGTTGAAGATAGCACAAAGCACACCAGAGACCATACCATCTTTGTTCAAGTATGAGATGACCAACCTTCCATGTGCCTTGTTTGACGCCAGTGGACTACCACGACTGGCATCAAAGTCAACACTTGCAGAGTATCTCTGGTCATTTACAAAAGAGGACACCACTTTGCCAAATGAAAACATTAATTTTGTCCTTGATGGAGGTTCACTTCTCCACAAGCTGCCATGGCGGAGGGGATCAACTTACAACCAGCTGGCTGAGATGTATGCAGAATTTGTTGCACGAAAGTACAAGAAAGCAACCATTGTGTTTGATGGGTACAGCACGCAACAAACAACCAAAGCTGCCACCCATGTCAGACGGCATGGTACCTCAGTGCAGGTAAATTTCACCGGTGACATGATCCTTCAAGACACTCGGGAGAAATTTCTTGCCAATCCAAGCAACAAGCAGCGGTTCATCAATCTTCTGAGCGAAATTTTGATGAAATTGGGGTTCCAGATCCACCATGCAAAAGATGACGCCGATTGCCTGATTGTCAAGACAACTCTAGACGTTGCTGCAAGTTCAACCACTGTCCTCATAGGAGAAGACACTGATCTTCTTGTCTTGCTCCTGTACCACGTTACAGACAATCTTCATGGTGTGTACTTCATGCCGAGTGGGAAAAAGTCCAAACTGTAGGACATCAAGGCAACGAGGGCCAAAATTGGGACAGAAACATGCGGGAGAATACTTTTTGCACATGCGATCACTGGTTGCGACACTACCAGCGGGATGATGAACATTGGCAAATCTCTGCCTGTGAAACTCCTGAGGAAATCAACACTGTTTCAGAAGATTGCTGATGTTTTCATGGCAGCCAGTACTCATCAGGAGATAGAAGAAGCAGGGGAAAAGGCGGTTGTGCTCCTGTATGGAGGTGAGGAAAAGGACAGCCTCAATCATCTGAGATATGTCAAATATGTACAGAAGGTGGCCACATCAACCAAATCTTTCCAACCAAGTTCTCTGCCTCCATCATCATCTGCTGCCAAGTACCATTGCTTCCGCGTCTATTTCCAGGTTCAGGCATGGAAGAACCTGAATGATGCGTCCCTGGATCCGTGTCAATGGGGTTGGGAAGTGGCCAATCGCATGCTACTCCCTATGCTGACTGATTTGCCTGCTGCTCCAGAGGAGCTCTTGACGGTCATCAGGTGCAACTGTCAGACTGACTGTTCAACCACGAGGTGCACTTGCCGGAAACATGGCCTTGTGTGCACAGCAGCATGTGGTCATTGTCGAGGAGAAACCTGTGTCAACGTTGCACCCGTGAACCTAGACTATGAGCAGGACGATGAAATTGATGAGGAGCAATGAAAGGGGAATGGGTATATTATAGACTGGTGAGAAATTGGCTTTCCTTTGAGTTGAAAAGTTTGCAGAAAAGTGTATATGTACCGTGTTTAGAAAAAAAATGAGGGTTCATTTTTTGGTGAACAAGAGCGAAGAAGGGGGGGGGGGGGTTCGTGGAGGACGGGGGACAAGTGGGGATTTAGAGAGAGAGATTGAAACACCTCACCTTTTCTCAAAAGCATGCATGTCTGAAACCAATATGAGCATTGAATTGAATGCTGTTTGTTTGTATTTTGTTCATTTACATTTATTTTTATGCTTTGTCGTCGTGTCAAATGTCCTGAGAGACATCAAATCATCAATGAAAATGCACGTTTTTGACATATGTGTAATACATCTAGATTTATTTATCATATAGGTCAGTTAGCCAACATCGCTGTCAACTTCGTACAACACAATCGATGTAAGTATTTATCCCCACCAACATCGCTGTCAACTTCGTACAACACAATCGATGTAAGTATTTATCCCCACCAACATTGCTGTCAACTTCGTACAACACAATCGATGTAAGTATTTATCCCCACCAACATCGCTGTCAACTTCGTACAACACAATTGATGTAAAAGTATTTATCCCCACCAACATCGCTGTCAACTTCGTACAGCACAATAAATGTATTTATCCCCACCAACATCGCTGTCAACTTCGCACAACACAATCGATGTAATTGAGAGTATTTGTCCCCACCAACATCGCTGTCAACTTCGCACAACACAATGCCCCTTGTGCTTGTGTTGAGAGAATGCTTGTCTGTGTCAGAGAGAGGTGACAGACTTCAAGTTTTCATCTCACTTAATGTCAGATTTAAGTACTAGGCATTTCGTGGTATGTTTTAACCTATTCTACTGGGTGCTGTATGGAGGGGAATTATTGTAGTCAAGAATATTGAGAGCTGAATGTAAGGGTATTTGAATTCTTGACCAAAATTTCATGAGTGGTTTCTGGCAAGATTCAAATCTCAAAGAGGATGTTTTTTGCCAGGAGGAAGGGTGAATCATAGGTGGGTTTCTCAGAAGCTTTCCTAACACATCATTGGCATTCCTCCCATGGGACCAGAGCCATGTTTGTTTTGAAAGGTCAAAGATTGATGTACGTCTTTGGAAAGGTGTTAACCAATGCTCTGAGATGAGCGCTCTCGGGGAGCACAGCCCAGAGCTTTTCTCCTGATTCTACTTGTCTATGCAGGCACTCGTAGTGAGCACTCACGCAGCCCAGAGCTTTTCTCCTGATTCTACTTGTCTATGCAGGCACTCGTAGTGAGCACTCACGCAGCCCAGGGCTTTTCTCCTGATTCTACTTGTCTATGCAGGCACTCGTAGTGAGCACTCACACAGCCCAGGGCTTTTCTCCTGATTCTACTTGTCTATGCAGGCACTCGTAGTGAGCGCTCATCTCAGCACACTTATAAATATTTTTTGACAGGAAATGCACCTCTGTTCCCACAAGAGAATGATGTATGGTGTGCTAGGATTGCTCCTGGGAAGCCTGCCTCAGGGCTAGATGTTGATTTTCCCTTCTGATTGATAGATGAGTGTAGACTTTTTTTGTTTTTAATATAGAAATGGACATAGGATTTTGTGACAATGTTTTAACTGAGCATGGGTTGGGCAGGATCTTCGAGGGTGGTTTGAAAGGCTAAGTCTATATGACATGACCCTGTCCTGATGCTCCGTATGCCTATTTCACTATTGGGGGCAGTCCCTGGCTGAGCTACCGAAATGAGCCCTGAAAGCCCAGCAGCCAGGGTTCCAGCTGATGGGGGACATCGAGCGGCTCCGGCCGTGTGTTACACTTGTGCATTGACAGGGAGACTGGGACTACCCTATGCTTGTACTTAGAGGATGCTTGTCTTGTTGCAGAAAGAACAGACAGACTTTCAAGTTCTCATTTCGCTTTATAACAGATTTAACAGCTTGGTGATTAAAATAGTTCCACTAGTTGGTGTACCCAGACATTTGAATTTAAGAATTTTCACACCTTAAGTAGACTTATGCTGATTATTTCATAAGTGATGCATGCTGATTCTGGTGACCATTCCTTCCCACAGTCAACATAGAGAACACCAACCCCGTGGTGCGGAAGGCTGTCCTGGCACCCCAGGAGGCCAAGCCCCTGCGTGTGGGAGAGGCAGGTGGATCAGGCAAAGGTGAGTGGTGCTGTCTTGTCCTTTGCTGCTGTGTTTCTCCCATCATACACCTGTCAGACAAGTCTCAGTTTGTTTGGACTTGTCTGTCTAGGCATGTCAAGCCAGTAATGGTAATGTCTTAAAGTAGTAATGTCCATTAATTTATCAAGGTCTAGAGCAAGGCTGTGGTAAGACCACTAGGACGTGGTGGAAAGTCTTGGGTTCAGTCCATGCCTGATGTGCTGAAACTTTTTCTGTTCATCTCTGCGTGCTTTCAGCTTTGTGTCACAGCTTCTTGTGTCTTGGCAGTGGTCATGTCTGCAGGCTTTCAGCTTTGTGTCAGTGTGCCTTGGCAGTGGTCATCTCTGCAGGCTTTCAGCTTTGTGTGAGTGTGTCTTGGCAGTGGTCATCTCTGCAGGCTTTCAGCTTTGTGTCAGTGTGCCTTGGCAGTGGTCATGTCTGCAGGCTTCCAGCTTTGTGTCAGTGTGCCTTGGCAGTGGTCATGTCTGCAGGCTTTCAGCTTTGTGTCAGTGTGTCTTGGCAGTGGTCATGTCTGCAGGCTTTCAGCTTTGCGTCAGTGTGTCTTGGCAGTGGTCATGTCTGCAGGCTTTCAGCTTTGTGTCAGTGTGTCTTGGCAGTGGTCATGTCTGCAGGCTTTCAGCTTTGTGTCAGTGTGTCTTGGCAGTGGTCATGTCTGCAGGCTTTCAGCTTTGTGTCAGTGTGTCTTGGCAGTGGTCATGTCTGCAGGCTTCCAGCTTTGTGTCAGTGTGTCTTGGCAGTGGTCATGTCTGCAGGCTTCCAGCTTTGTGACAGTGTGTCTTGGCAGTGGTCATGTCTGCAGGCTTTCAGCTTTGTGACAGTGTGTCTTGGCAGTGGTCATGTCTGCAGGCTTCCAGCTTTGTGTCAGTGTGTCTTGGCAGTGGTCATGTCTGCAGGCTTTCAGCTTTGTGTCAGTGTGTCTTGGCAGTGGTCATGTCTGCAGGCTTCCAGCTTTGTGACAGTGTGTCTTGGCAGTGGTCATGTCTGCAGGCTTTCAGCTTTGTGACAGTGTGTCTTGGCAGTGGTCATGTCTGCAGGCTTTCAGCTTTGTGTCAGTGTGTCTTGGCAGTGGTCATGTCTGCAGGCTTTCAGCTTTGTGTCAGTGTGTCTTGGCAGTGGTCATGTCTGCAGGCTTTCAGCTTTGTGTCAGTGTGTCTTGGCAGTGGTCATGTCTGCAGGCTTTCAGCTTTGTGTCAGTGTGTCTTGGCAGTGGTCATGTCTGCAGGCTTCCAGCTTTGTGTCAGTGTGTCTTGGCAGTGGTCATGTCTGCAGGCTTTCAGCTTTGTGTCAGTGTGTCTTGGCAGTGGTCATGTCTGCAGGCTTCCAGCTTTGTGTCAGTGTGTCTTGGCAGTGGTCATGTCTGCAGGCTTTCAGCTTTGTGTCAGTGTGTCTTGGCAGTGGTCATGTCTGCAGGCTTCCAGCTTTGTGTCAGTGTGTCTTGGCAGTGGTCATGTCTGCAGGCTTTCAGCTTTGTGTCAGTGTGTCTTGGCAGTGGTCATGTCTGCAGGCTTTCAGCTTTGTGTCAGTGTGTCTTGGCAGTGGTCATGTCTGCAGGCTTTCAGCTTTGTGTCAGTGTGTCTTGGCAGTGGTCATGTCTGCAGGCTTCCAGCTTTGTGTCAGTGTGTCTTGGCAGTGGTCATGTCTGCAGGCTTTCAGCTTTGTGTCAGTGTGTCTTGGCAGTGGTCATGTCTGCAGGCTTTCAGCTTTGTGTCAGTGTGTCTTGGCAGTGGTCATGTCTGCAGGCTTTCAGCTTTGTGTCAGTGTGTCTTGGCAGTGGTCATGTCTGCAGGCTTTCAGCTTTGTGTCAGTGTGTCTTGGCAGTGGTCATGTCTGCAGGCTTTCAGCTTTGTGTCAGTGTGTCTTGGCAGTGGTCATGTCTGCAGGCTTCCAGCTTTGTGTCAGTGTGTCTTGGCAGTGGTCATGTCTGCAGGCTTTCAGCTTTGTGTCAGTGTGTCTTGGCAGTGGTCATGTCTGCAGGCTTTCAGCTTTGTGTCAGTGTGTCTTGGCAGTGGTCATGTCTGCAGGCTTCCAGCTTTGCGTCAGTGTGTCTTGGCAGTGGTCATGTCTGCAGGCTTCCAGCTTTGTGTCAGTGTGTCTTGGCAGTGGTCATGTCTGCAGGCTTTCAGCTTTGTGTCAGTGTGTCTTGGCAGTGGTCATGTCTGCAGGCTTCCAGCTTTGTGTCAGTGTGTCTTGGCAGTGGTCATGTCTGCAGGCTTTCAGCTTTGTGTCAGTGTGTCTTGGCAGTGGTCATGTCTGCAGGCTTTCAGCTTTGTGTCAGTGTGTCTTGGCAGTGGTCATGTCTGCAGGCTTTCAGCTTTGTGTCAGTGTGTCTTGGCAGTGGTCATGTCTGCAGGCTTTCAGCTTTGTGTCAGTGTGTCTTGGCAGTGGTCATGTCTGCAGGCTTTCAGCTTTGTGTCAGTGTGTCTTGGCAGTGGTCATGTCTGCAGGCTTTCAGCTTTGTGTCAGTGTGTCTTGGCAGTGGTCATGTCTGCAGGCTTTCAGCTTTGTGTCAGTGTGTCTTGGCAGTGGTCATGTCTGCAGGCTTTCAGCTTTGTGTCAGTGTGTCTTGGCAGTGGTCATGTCTGCAGGCTTTCAGCTTTGTGTCAGTGTGTCTTGGCAGTGGTCATGTCTGCAGGCTTCCAGCTTTGTGTCAGTGTGTCTTGGCAGTGGTCATGTCTGCAGGCTTTCAGCTTTGTGTCAGTGTGTCTTGGCAGTGGTCATGTCTGCAGGCTTTCAGCTTTGTGTCAGTGTGTCTTGGCAGTGGTCATGTCTGCAGGCTTCCAGCTTTGTGTCAGTGTGTCTTGGCAAGTGGTCATGTCTGCAGGCTTTCAGCTTTGTGTCAGTGTGTCTTGGCAGTGGTCATGTCTGCAGGCTTTCAGCTTTGTGTCAGTGTGTCTTGGCAGTGGTCATGTCTGCAGGCTTTCAGCTTTGTGTCAGTGTGTCTTGGCAGTGGTCATGTCTGCAGGCTTTCAGCTTTGTGTCAGTGTGTCTTGGCAGTGGTCATGTCTGCAGGCTTTCAGCTTTGTGTCAGTGTGTCTTGGCAGTGGTCATGTCTGCAGGCTTTCAGCTTTGTGTCAGTGTGTCTTGGCAGTGGTCATGTCTGCAGGCTTTCAGCTTTGTGTCAGTGTGTCTTGGCAGTGGTCATGTCTGCAGGCTTTCAGCTTTGTGTCAGTGTGTCTTGGCAGTGGTCATGTCTGCAGGCTTTCAGCTTTGTGTCAGTGTGTCTTGGCAGTGGTCATGTCTGCAGGCTTTCAGCTTTGTGTCAGTGTGTATTGGCAGTGGTCATGTCTGCAGGCTTTCAGCTTTGTTTCAGTGTGTCGTGGCAGTGGTCATGTCTGCAGGTTTCCAGCTTTGCGTCAGTGTGTCTTGGCAGTGGTCATGTCTGCAGGTTTCCAGCTTTGTGTCAGTGTGTCTTGGCAGTGGTCATGTCTGCAGGCTTCCAGCTTTGTGTCAGTGTGTCTTGGCAGTGGTCATGATGAAACTTTTCCTGTCCTGTCCTGCATCAGTAAGGTTTAGCACTGGTGGAAATATTGATGTGTTTTGAAGTCAGTGATTTGTCTTCATAAAACAGAGAAGCTTGGAGCCCTCCAGTCTTAGAAGAACTGTTTTGTTTGAAGTACCAGTTTGTACCTAAAACAGCAAGCTTGGATAGTAGGACAATCATGTTATGAAGGTCTGCATGAAACATATAAGCCTGTCACACTGGGGTCTGCCAAAAGACAGATGTGATTGTGTTGTGATCCTCTTTCTCCTGCTCCTTGAGGGGACATTGAAAATCTTTCCCTTTTTTGACTCACATGCGAAGCAAAAGTGAGTCTATGTACTGAGCCGTGTCGTCCGTCCGTCCGTCCGGGCGTCCGGGCGTCCGTAAAAAACTTAAACGTTGGATTTTTCTCGGAGACTATTAAGTCTATCAACACCAAATGTGGCATGATGGTGTATAATGACAAGGCCTCAAAAAACATACATAGTGACTTGACCTTGCGTCAAGGTCACAGGAGCCATAAATGTGGTCTCAAAAACAGTCATTTTTCACATTTTCCCAATTTTCTCCCACGTTATTGAGAATGGCGACCTTAGCTACAAGTGGTATATAGGTCAAAGCAAGCCCTATCTTTTGATACCAGTTTGGTTGACCTTGCTTCAAGGTCAAGGTCACAGGAGCTCTTCAAAGTTGGATTGTATACATATTTTGAAGTGACCTTGACCCTGAACTATGGAAGATAACTGTTTCAAACTTAATAATTATGTGGGGCACATGTTATACTTTCATCATGAGACACATTTGTTCACATATCATCAAGGTCAAGGTCACTTTGACCCTTATGAAATGTGACCAAAATGGGGTAGTGAACCACTAAAAGTGACCATATCTCATGGTAGAAAGTGCCAATAAGCACCATTGTGCTTCCTATGTCTTGAATTAACAGCTTTGTGTTGCATGACCTTGGATGACCTTGACCTTGGGTCAAGGTCACATGTATTTTGGTAGGAAAAATGTGTAAAGCATTTCTTTGTGTATGATGTCATTGGTAGGTTTAGTTGTTTGACCTTGACCTTGAAGGTCACCTGAAGGTCAAGGTCATATAAAGGTCAAGGTCTAGCATGTGAGTCGTATGGGCTTTGCCCTTCTTGTTGTTTCTTTGGGGTATTTTCCCTCGGTCTTCTTCCTTCTTGTCATAAAGAAAAGTTCATTTGTCATCCTTTGGTCAAATAGAGACATAAGAAATGTCACTGAGTGGTACATGTTTACTGTGTACTCTTGACCGCAAGCTGTTTCTTGTATTGGTGAGGACATGCAGAGATGGTCATGCAAGCTCTTGGTATTGCACTGGCTTACTTAACCCTTGGAGTGCCATGATAAAAAAATAATTAAAAAATCACTCCAAGTCCACTGGCAATAATGGCAGACCAGCTCTGATGTGTGCTGTGCTCTCAATAGTTGATTGAACCAGTAGAGAGTGGGTCCAGTGAAGTACTGTCAAGTGGGCAAAAATTTAAACTGTGGCACACCAAGGGTTAACACATTCATTGATAGAGAGGGAGGGAGGGGATCTGAAGCCCTGATGCTTTTTCTGTTGTCACCAGTGGTATTTCAGTCAGCAGTGAGCTCTTCTGGGATCTGTGATCTCATAGTTTAGCACTGGGGGTGTACGGTGTAAATATTTACCGAGTGCTCTGGTTATGTGCTGAGACTTTTATTGCACAGGTCTGGATTTGTGGCAGTGTGTTTATCACCTCCCTCCACACTCACAATTCACGTAATGATTCTTTGGGCTTTTGGGTCCAGGAATTTCACTAGTTGTGGCAGAGGTAATAATTAATTCAGTCTCTCTCTTACATTCCACACTCACAGGACATGACACAATCTTTATTAAAGATGATTTTTAATGAGAAATTATCATAGCATAATCAAATTCAATGCAACAGGATCAAACTTAAAACAATGATGTCAGCCTACAATTTGTGACTGAAGGGCGGTGGGCTTTCATACTGTCCTGAAATAAACAATCGAACCAAACATACTCACAAGTTCTGGTAGCCAAGTGCAATCAGTTCTCGACTTCCATCGATGAAACTTCTCCTTGAAACTGATATCCACTAAGGAGTGGGCATTCACTCACTCTCTCACTCAAGGCTATCCCTCGAGACAAGAGAAAAGGCCATAAATTTGCGGGTTTCACACACTTGCTCCGACAAGCAAAAACTTCTAGAACAGTCCACAAGAATCACAAACGATAAAGCTTTTCAGCCGATAAGTTGTTAAAGAGTCTTGTGGGGGAGGCTGAATCTTCTAACAGGGAAATGCTGTCCTTTTGGCACAAACTTTCAGAGGGTAGGGGGAAGATTGGAAAAACTTTTAATGTGTCGTTCCACCCTCAACGCGGAGTTGCTTGACACACGTCCGCCTTCTCTGGCGTCTTCGAGTCAAGTGATATTACAATTACGACAGAATTGAAATGTCCACCCACAGCGCATGTGCAACCGCCCCCAGCCAATCAAACCGCGATTGCATCATTACCCAATTTGTCTAGTACCGGTTCAAGCCGGCCTCAAACTTCGAAGCCAAGGCATATTCCCTCCTAAACCGAACTCTCAATCGCCACCTTCAACCATCTAAGAGAACAAATAATATCCAAACCACAACAGTATTCATTTCCCTTTATGTTGGGGGTTGCCGGTGGTGACTGCACTGTGCTGTCGTTCTCGCTGCAGGTGAAAGGAAGAAGCCGCAGCAGACTGAGAAAGCCACGGATGACTTCCACTATGAGAAGTTCAAGAAACAGATGAGGAGATACTGAGACATGGATGTAGTACAACGTCACTGCCACTGCCTGTGTTGATGACAGAGACAGGAAGATACGTGGATGTTCTGCGGTGTCATCCATCTACTACAGCCTGTGTTGATGACAGAGACATGGAGATACATGGATGTTCCACGGTGTCCCTGCCTGCTACAACCTGTGTTGATGACAGAGACATGGAGATACATGGATGCTCTACGTTGTTGTTTGTCTACTACAGCCTGTGTTGATGACAGAGACAAGGAGATACATGGATGTTCTACAGTGTCACCTGTCTGCTACACCTGTCTGCTACAGCCTGTGTTGATGACAGAGACAAGGAGATACATGGATGTTCCACGGTGTCCCTGCCTGCTACACCTGTCTGCTACAGCCTGTGTTGATGACAGAGACAAGGAGATACATGGATGTTCTACAGTGTCACCTGTCTGCTACACCTGTCTGCTACAGCCTGTGTTGATGACAGAGACATGGAGATACATGGATGTTCTACGTTGTTGTTTGTCTACTACAGCCTGTGTTGATGACAGAGACAAGGAGATACATGGATGTTCTACAGTGTCACCTGTCTGCTACACCTGTCTGCTACAGCCTGTGTTGATGACAGAGACAGGGAGATACATGGATGTTCTACGGTGTTGTTTGTCTTCTACAACCTGTGTTGATGACAGAGACAGGAAAACATGGAGGCACGTGGGTGTTCCGTAGTGTTGGTGGCTGGTGTCAGCAAGTGTGGATGTGGCTGGAGAGTCTGATGCAATGGGCATGGGACTGTGGCCCTTACAAATGGCTGTCATAAACGGGCTGTAGTGGAGATGCTTGCTGCTCTCTGTTGTGTTGGCACTTCCTCTCAACCCTGGCTGCCAGCCTCTCAGCAGCCGCAGCTTCCGGGATGGGCTGTCAGGGAGGCATCTATGCCTGGTTTGAGAGTCGTAAACTCTGCACATACTGGGTATGTTGGTGTACAGGGAGCCAGTGCCGTTCTCAAGGAAGAGGAGTCATTTGTGCTGACCTCTGACCCTTGTGCTGACCTCTAAAGATGCTTTATCACTTTCTCTGTGCTCACACAGAAAGCTGGTCTAGTCTCAAGTGTCCCAGGGCAGCTCCGAGAGCACCCTTGAAGTGCTTGAGTAGGACCATGTTTGTAATGGCATGACGCAGATAAAATGATGCGATGGGAGGATACAGTCCCACTCTGGTTATAGTTTATTGCTTTGTCTAGAAGCAGCTGTTTTAAGGAGCTGTGACAAATAAACATATAGGAAGTTATGATATCAACAGTGACCACTTTTCCACTGCAATTTTACTGGGTTGTATGAGTATGTTAACACTAACATGGAATCCAATGAGTGCTTTTCTGCTCTATCTGGTCCTGTTTGTGAGGGCCTAAAACACTGGTGTTCCAGAGGTTATATCCATGGCCTCACTTCAATAATGTCTTCTATTTCGTAGAGGTTAGGCATACCGTCAACAGTAATTACTTCTCTTTTCCTTCTGTCCCTAATGGAAGACATGCTAGTGTCCAGTTTTATAGAGGCACTGAAGACAGCAATGATTCAAACCAGCAAAAAACCATAACAATCAAAATATATTATTGAGATAGATGCAATATACAGTAATTCATTTGTCTATTGAGTGGATGGACATTGATGAAATTGCAGCTCAGGTAGTATCTGTGAACACTTGTAAGCATGAACATCACATGAAACACCGAAGAAAAAGGGATTATGAACATTGGAAAACAGACCACGCATAGCATTGCCTGCCTGCACATGAGTAGAGGTGCTGTGCTGTTGGAACAGCTGTTTCCAGTCTGTGTAATGTGGCTGCCTCACTATGATAGTGGTAGACCTTTCTTTACACGGCTTAGGGCTCTGAATACTACATAGCTGGGTTACTGGCTGGTATGTGCTCATAGATACTTTTTAACTTACTCAAATCTTGACAGCGATTGTCATGTAGTGTGTGTGTGTGTGTGTGTGTGTGTGTGTGTGCGCGCATATGTATGTATGTGTGAGATGACTTTGAATGTTAACAATGAAATAAAGATAAACTTGTCCAGACCAGCATGTTTCCTGTTGCCTTGTTGTGGTGGGCCTTTCACTTGACAGGGAGGTCCTCAGGAAAAGTGGGTTTCTGCCAGGGTGCTCTGGAGGTTGCTGTGACCTTGGTGTCTGCACTCCTCAGTCTCCTGGGCTGCTCTCCTGCTGTGGTGTCACATGGATGTCAACATGGCATCCTTTCTTGTTGTCTGTCCGTTTCTGTGGATTTCCACCTCTGTCCATCAATCCATCCACTTACCCAACCACCCACCCATCCATCCATCCAACCATCTGTCCATCTGCCCATCATCATTCATCCATCCATCCATCCATTCATTCATCCATCATTTACCCATCCACCATCCAACCCTTCCTGCCCTCCCTCCATCTCAACATGAGAGTAATGTGCAGACATGGACCCTATTTCTGCCTTGAGGGGACTCTCATTCCTGTCTATGGAAAGGAGTACAGAGCCTAGAAATGGGTTTACTGTTGTTTCCATGTCAGTCAAGTTGATGAAGATGAGTACCATATGTTTTGATCAATAGTGCCATAGTTGGACAGCAAAGCTTTATAGCTAGGTTTTAAGTTGGACCGGAAAGCTTTATAGCTAGGTTTTAAGTTGGACAGGAAAGCTTTATAGCTAGGTTTTAACTCACTGGAGTGGTATCGCGAAAAATATCGCGATAGGCCAGACTCCTGCCAGAGTCGTATCGCGAGATTGTTTGCGATGTGATTGCAAATTTCTCCCTTTCGCTATAACGGTCTAAGGGAGGTAAATCTTGTTCGCCTATATAGCTGAAGGAATTTGCAAGCAGATTTACTTCCCTTTACAATATATTTTCGACTGATGATGGAAATCGTAACCTTTGTGCATGTGGTGTGTATGTTGACAAAAAGGCTAGTGAACTGATTTTTTTCTACTTTTTCATTTCTGTGCATGTACACACTCAATTCTATGGAGTGTAATTCATAATTAGCATTTTTAATCCCTTAGATCACTCTTTGAATGTAAAAAGTAAAAAACAAGCTTTCATTTGATTTATAATTTGTATTGTTATCTGATGCCTTTGTATCTTTATTATATTTTTGAAAATGCATGAAAAACTTGCTATTCTGGAGAACGATCACAATAATTTAGCCACGACTCCAGTGAGTTAAGTTGGACAGAAAAGCTTCATAGCTAGGTTTTAAGTTGGACAGGAAAGCTTTATAGCTAGGTTTTAAGTTGGACAGGAAAGCTTCATAGCTAGGTTTTAAGTTGGACAGGAAAGCTTCATAGCTAGGTTTTATGTAAAACTGGCAAGGCAAGCTTGGCATGCAATATAGATTAGCATCACGACTTAATAGCTGTTCTTTCCTGGCTAGCTTGGAAGAAAAAAATGTAACAACCATGGATATTTCGCATGTTTTATTACTGAAAGGAACACATGCACACAAACACACACATATGCACAAACACTTATATGCACACACGCACACACAGAATGAAGAGCACCATACATGTGTATGAAAAAGACAGCAGGCCGTGCGTAGTGCCTGAGTGGAGGTCAAAAGACGAGGGCATCTGAGGCTCTCTCCAACGGGCACTTGCCTGTCCAGGCCTTCCTGGCTGCACCTGCAGTGCAAAGCAAGCGCCAAACACATCCTGCAGTAGTGGTCACCTGGTGGACGTGGCAGAAGTGGACAGTCACACAACAATAAAGCAATGATGCTTGCTTCTTCTGAAAGCAGGCATGCCTGCAGAAACAGGTACTGTTTCATTTTCTGATTGGCTGCATTACCAGTCTGATTTAGCCTGAGTTTTGTACTTATTGGCAAGACTTGGCTTTCACATAAGTTTGGTTGCAAACTTTCTATAGCACCTGTATTGTTAATATTCCTGATCAAGTGATCATATCATACTTTTGTGTTTACATGGGAGCCTTGACAAGCCGATCGGAGAGTTCACTAACCAGGTGCACCATGCCTGGTTTCTAAAAGCTTTATACTCATTGATTTTGTTGTTGTTTTCTTCTGAGACTGAAAAAAAGGCACTTAGATTCGGCTTTTTTTCTTCTTCTCTGTTTTGCCGTAAAAAATGCATCTCCAAATACGTGTTCAAAACTGGCATCACATTTGAGCCACCCCCATGTTGAATTCATTTAATCCCACTTTTAAGCTACATGGTCAGTGGGTGACTGCAGACAGCTGCAGCTTACTGCTGAGGTCGCGTCCATGTGGGTTTGGCTTAGGAGCCAGTTTCCAAGTGGGTCATAGCTTTGCCTCGCACTGATTCTCCCCAATGGCGTACGCTGTTAGGGGCCCATGTCCAAGCGACTGGAGTGGGCCCTGAAAGTTCCACGAACATGGGTTCCATCTGCTGTATGAGAACTGCTACATGCACTATGGAGTGTTGCACACCTGCCAGCGAAAACTTACTTCCTCAAAACTTAAAATATGTCTATCTGCACACCTCTCTGCCCTCTCTCTGGTGTTTCTTCCCGTCCTCCTTCCTGGTTGGTCCTTCCCCCCACCCACCCCCACCCCGCACCCTTCTGCCTGTCTGCCTTCTATTCAGCCTCTGTCTTCCTGCTTGCTTCCTTTCTTCTTGTGTTCTGTCCATCCTGCCCTCTTGAGGAACAGCATGCAGAGGATGAATACGTACTATCTTGTCAAAGAATGGCTGAGGTGTGTACAGCCAATGATTATGAGGTGGGCTGTGACTAGATAAAATGGGGAGGAGTCGAGCACAAGCGATGATTACAGAAAGGATTTTAGTGCACCAGCAGACGGAGGAGACGAGGACCTGGACACAGAGATGACCATGACGAGGAGCGAACAGACGACAAGGGTGACGGCTGTGGCTAGGCTGGGAGCGTCCATCACCTGCCCTCGCACAGCAGCGTGGCTAGACACACCGTGCCGAAGGACAGGCAAGCTCCCACCACTGCCGTCACCAGCACAGTGGACAGAAACAGCAAGTCCAGGATGGCCACGGCGTAGCAGAACTCCCAGAAGGCAGCGTGGCAGGTCAGGCAAGGCGTGCCGGGAGTGGTCAGCGTTGGGGAAGTGGACACTGCTGTGCCCTGAGTGGCACTGGTGGTGGTGGCAGCCAAAGCGCTGGTGGAGGTGGCAGCCATGGCAATGGTGGTGCTGGTAGCCATGGCAATTGGGGTGCTGGTAGCCTTGGCAATGGTGGTGCTGGTAGCCATGGCAATGGTGGTGCTGGTAGCCATGGCAATGGTGGTGGGAAGCGTGATAGAGGTAGGGAGGGGCTCGGCGGAGTCGAATGGAAGAGCTGCCACAGTCCAGTTGCTGCTGTTACACGGACGGTTCCTCACGAAGGCCCTGGCTCTGAACACGTAGACGACGTCTGAAAATTGGGGAACATTTTTCTCTTACCAAATGCTTGAGTCGCATCTGCACCAGATCCAAGTTTTGCCAGAAATCATTCAATTTCATAGTGTTTGGGATGGTAGATCACTTGTGTTCATATCGCTCAAACATTGGACTTCCAATGCCTCTCTAGTATGATAATAATAATAATAATAGATCACTTTTATACCGCGCAATACTCCCACACAGTGAGACTCAAAGCGCCTTAAAAAAAAAAAATAATAAAATGTAATGTAGTCCCACTAAATCAGGTAACACCATTACTCCACACATACCATGCCTCTTCATGTTAAGCTTTAACGTGTTTCTTTAAGGAAAGTAATGCCGTCACACTGCAAAAGTTTGGCTGAAATTTGGTAATTAGTTCTTTCATTACAAATAGTTTCCCTTGCTGCAGTCTTAAAGGTCAAGAGAGGTAAATGTGTTGTTTTCTTTGGCGACGTATCACCCATTCCTGGGTCTCAGAGCGCTCCTACACGTTCCCTCCCCGACCGCTGGAGCAGGACCAACCCTGTACTGGCACCAGATGACACGCAGTGACAGAGAAAACGCACCCAGTCAGGCACCAGCACCACCTCCACTCCCTGCGGAGTTTGCAGCCCGATGAAGGTTCACAGCCACACACAAGGTTTACCCTCACTACAGCGTGCCATCACCGCCTTCACAGATACCCGTTTATGCTCCCGAGCGAGGAAAAGCAACGCGAGTGAAACATCTCGCCCACGAATGAGATTCAAGGATTCATGCATCTTGGAACCTAGTCTACGCATAATGGAGCTGGGAGACGTGGCCACGGCACTTACTGGTGAGCAGCCAGCACAGGAGGAAGAGCAGCAGCAGCAGCAGGAGAGCACTGGCGATGCGACTGCGGAGGCTGGGCGGCTGCTCCCCCTGGGAGCGAATCTGGCAGAACGGGAAGGGGAGGAGGGCCAGGGGCACGACGCCTGACACCAGCAGCAGCACGGGCAGCATGGGCTCCAAGGAGCATCGGTGTAGGAACACGGCGCCTGCAGGCAGCAGTGCAGTGCAGTGTAGTGTAGTGTCGTGTAGTGTGTTCGTGTAGCGTAGTGCAGTGTAGCGTAGTCTAGTGTAGCGTAGTGCAGTGCAGTATAGTCTAGTGTAGTACAGTGTAGTGTCGTGAGTGTAGTTTCGTGTCGTGTAGTGTGGTCTAGTGTAGCGTAGTGCAGTGTAGTGTCGTGCAGTGCACTGTCGTGTAGCATACTGCAGTGTAGTCTAGTGTAGTGCAGTATAGCCTAGTGCAGGGCCGGACCCAGGGGGGGGGTTCCAGGGGTTCCGGAACCCCCCCCCCTAGAAAAAGCATGTACCTTGGTTTGAGTTTTTTTTTTAAATATATTTTTTGTGTGTGTCTCCAAAAACAATGCTGCTCTTACCCCTCAAAACAAGGCCCAGAATGCACCAGATTGCACAGATTTTAACCGTTTTTCAAAAAATTTCTGGGGGGGCATGCCCCTGGACCCCCCTAGTTTCTGCGCCTGCTTCGCAGACGCGCGCTCGTGGCTTTGCCACTTCGCTGATTTGTCCCCCCCCAACCAAAAAGGAACACACACCCCAACTCATTTGGTCCAGCCCTGTAGTGTAGTACAGTGTAGTGTAGTGTAGTCTAGTGTAGTCTATTGTAACGTAGTGCAGTGCAGTGTAGTCTAGTGTAGTGCAGTGCAGTGTCGTGTACCGTAGTGCAGTGCAGTGTAGTCTAGTGTAGCGTTGTGCAGTGCAGTGTAGTCTAGTGTAGTGCAGTATAGCCTAGTGTAGTACAGTGTAGTGTAGTATAGTGTCGTGTAGTCTAGTGTAACGTAGTGCAGTGCAGTGTAGTCTAGTGTAGTACAGTGTAGTGTCGTGCAGTGTCGTGTACCGTAGTGCAGTGCAGTGTAGTCTAGTGTAGTGTCGTGCAGTGTCGTGTACCGTAGTTCAGTGCAGTGCAGTGTAGTCAAATGCAGTACAGTGTAGTGTCGTGCAGTGCAGTGTCGTGTACCGTAGTTCAGTGCAGTGCAGTGTAGTCAAATGCAGTACAGTGTAGTGTCGTGCAGTGTCGTGTAGCGTGGTGCAGTGTCATGTAGTGCAGTGTAGTGTAGTGTAGTAGAGTGCAGTGTATTGCAGTCTAGTGTAGCGTAGTGCAGTGTAGTCTAGTGTAGTACAGTATAGTGTCGTGCAGTGCAGTGTTGTGTAGCGTAGTGCTGTGCAGTGCAGTGTAATCTAGTCTAGTGTAGTGTAGTGTCGTGCAGTGTTGTGTACCGTAGTGCAGTGCAGTGTCGTCTAGTGTAGCGTTGTGCAGTGCAGTGTAGTCTAGTGTAGTGTCGTGCAGTGTCATGTACTGTAGTGCAGTGCAGTGTAGTCTAGTGTACCGTTGTGCAGTGCAGTGTAGTCTAGTGTAGCGTTGTGCAGTGCAGTGTAGTCTAGTGTAGTGCAGTATAGCCTAGTGTAGTACAGTGTAGTGTAGTATAGTGTCGTGTAGTCTAGTGTAACGTAGTGCAGTGCAGTGTAGTCTAGTGTAGTGTCGTGCAGTGTCGTGTACCGTAGTGCAGAGCAGTGTAGTCTAGTGTAGTGTAGTGTAGTGTAGTGTCGTGCAGTGTCGTGTACCGTGGTTCAGTGCAGTGCAGTGTAGTCAAATGCAGTACAGTGTAGTGTAGTGCAGTGCAGTGTCGTGTACCGTAGTTCAGTGCAGTGTAGTCAAATGCAGTACAGTGTAGTGTTGTGCAGTGCAGTGTCGTGTAGCGTGGTGCAGTGTAGTGTAGTCTAGTGTAGTTTAGTGTAGTGCAGTGTAGTCTAGTGTAGTGTAGTGTAGTGTCGTGCAGCGTCGTGTACCGTAGTGCAGTGCAGTGCAGTGCAGTGTAGTCTAGTGTAGTGTTGTGTAGTGCAGTGTAGTCTAGTGTAGTGCAGTATAGCCTAGTGTAGTACAGTGTAGTGTAGTATAGTGTCGTGTAGTCTAGTGTAACGTAGTGCAGTGCAGTGTAGTCTAGTGTAGTACAGTGTAGTGTCGTGCAGTGTCGTGTACCGTAGTGCAGTGCAGTGTAGTCTAGTGTAGCGTTGTGGAGTGCAGTGTAGTCTAGTGTAGTGTAGTGTCGTGCAGTGTCGTGTACCGTAGTGCAGTGCAGTGTAGTCTAGTGTAGCGTTGTGCAGTGCAGTGTAGTCTAGTGTAGTGCAGTATAGCCTAGTGTAGTACAGTGTAGTGTAGTATAGTGTCGTGTAGTCTAGTGTAACGTAGTGCAGTGCAGTGTAGTCTAGTGTAGTACAGTGTAGTGTCGTGCAGTGTCGTGTACCGTAGTGCAGTGCAGTGTAGTGTAGTGTAGTGTAGTGTAGTGTCGTGCAGTGTCGTGTACCGTAGTGCAGTGTAGTGTAGTGTAGTGTCGTGTCGTGCAGTGTCGTGTACCGTAGTGCAGTGCAGTGTAGTGTAGTGTAGTGTCGTGCAGTGTCGTGTACCGTAGTTCAGTGCAGTGCAGTGTAGTCAAATGCAGTACAGTGTAGTGTCGTGCAGTGCAGTGTCGTGTAGCGTGGTGCAGTGTAGTGTAGCCTAGTGTAGTGCAGTGTAGTTTAGTGTAGTGTAGTAGAGTGTAGTGTCGTGCAGTGTCGTGTAGTGCAGTGTAGTGTAGTGTAGTAGAGTGTAGTGTCGTGCAGTGCAGTGTCGTGTAGCGTGGTGCAGTGTCGTGTAGTGTAGTGTAGTGTAGTGTAGTAGAGTGCAGTGTCGTGCAGTGTATTGCAGTCTAGTGTAGCGTAGTGCAGTGTAGTACAGTGTAGTACAGTATAGTGTCGTGCAGTGCAGTGTCGTGTAGCGTAGTGATGTGCAGTGCAGTGTAATCTAGTCTAGTCTAGTGTAGTGTCGTGCATATCGTGTACCGTAGTTCAGTGCAGTGTAGTCTAGTGTACTGAAGAGTAGTGTCGTGCAGTGTCGTGTACCGTAGTTCAGTGCAGTGCAGTGTAGTCAAATGCAGTACAGTGTAGTGTCGTGCAGTGCAGTGTCGTGTAGCGTGGTGCAGTGTAGTGTAGCCTAGTGTAGTGCAGTGTAGTTTAGTGTAGTGTAGTAGAGTGTAGTGTCGTGCAGTATCGTGTAGTGCAGTGTAGTGTAGTGTAGTAGAGTGTAGTGTCGTGCAGTGCAGTGTCGTGTAGCGTGGTGCAGTTTCGTGTAGTGCAGTGTAGTGTAGTGTAGTAGAGTGCAGTGTCGTGCAGTGTATTGCAGTCTAGTGTAGCGTAGTGCAGTGTAGTCTAGTGTAGTACAGTATAGTGTCGTGCAGTGCAGTGTCGTGTAGCGTTGTGCAGTGCAGTGTAGTCTAGTGTAGTGCAGTATAGCCTAGTGTAGTACAGTGTAGTGTAGTATAGTGTCGTGTAGTCTAGTGTAACGTAGTGCAGTGCAGGCTAGTCTAGTGTAGTACAGTGTAGTGTCGTGCAGTGGCGTGAACCGCAGTGCAGTGTAGTCTAGTGTAGTGTAGTGTCGTGCAGTGTCGTGTACCGTAGTTCAGTGCAGTGCAGTGTAGTCAAATGCAGTACAGTGTAGTGTAGTGCAGTGCAGTGTCGTGTACCGTAGTTCAGTGCAGTGTAGCCAAATGCAGTACAGTGTAGTGTTGTGCAGTGCAGTGTCGTGTAGCGTGGTGCAGTGTAGTGTAGTGTAGTGCAGTGTAGTCTAGTGTAGTGTAGTGCAGTGTAGTCTAGTGTAGTGTAGTGTAGTGTCGTGCAGCGTCGTGTACCGTAGTGCAGTGCAGTGTAGTCTAGTGTAGTGTTGTGCAGTGTAGTCTAGTGTAGTGCAGTATAGCCTAGTGTAGTGTAGTATAGTGTCGTGTAGTCTAGTGTAACGTAGTGCAGTGCAGTGTAGTCTAGTGTAGTACAGTGTAGTGTCGTGCAGTGTATTGTACCGTAGTGCAGTGCAGTGTAGTCTAGTGTAGCATAGCGCAGTGTAGTGTAATCTAGTGTAGCGCTGTGCATTGCACTGCTGTGTAGTGTAGTTTAGTGTAATGTAGTGGGGGCAATGGAACGCAGAATCTAAAACAAACCACTGCCTACGATGTGGGTGCGTCGAAATAGAACACCAGAAGTTTTTTTTTTAAACTCGGTCGTTTGTGTTACGAAGAAAAAGCCGAATGCAATAAGAACAGCGCAGGCCCAGTGTGTGTGTTGCGCTCTAAAAGGCTTTGCGCTCGAAATTTTGCATTGTTGTCATTCATTTTCTTCGTCTTTGTCTTCAGAATGCAGGTCACTTCATACAGAAAACCGTCTCGTGCTCTCAGTTGGAACAGCGGCTGACCACCACCACCATATCACTCTTTATCAAAGTAGATCACAGTTGTTTTCATACCACCGATCGTCTCCACTACGTGACAAGTGTGATCCTTAGCAACTAATGAAGTCGGAGTCCATCTTTTGGACCTTTGGAGATAATTATTTGCAGATTCCAAAAGCACCTTTCTCGCTCTTCCCAATGGTGGAAACTTGACAACTCTGACGATTGGTTTCTGTGTTTCAGGCTGGCGAAGGTGGCGACTCCATGTTCGTTTTCCTTGATTCTATGCGATGCACGTTGTTGACGCGTTATTTGCTAAGTTTAAGCAGAAAAGTAGACTGGTGTAAGTGCAAGTTTAATGGGAGTGCTAAGTTTAAGCAGAAAAGTAGACTGGTGTAAGTGCAGGTTTAATGGGAGTGCTAAGTTTAAGCAGAAAAGTAGACTGGTGTCAGTGCAGGTTTAATGGGAGTGCTAAGTTTAAGCAGAAAAGTAGACTGGTGTCAGTGCAGGTTTAATGGGAGTGCTAAGTTTAAGCAGAAAAGTAGACTGGTGTCAGTGCAGGTTTAATGGGAGTGCTATTTTAAGCATACGTAAGCAAGATAAAACTTTGAATTAGACTATGGTTAAGTCTACACATCGACTTAGGAACAAATGCAACCTAATTTGTTAAAATAATTGTTGATACGTGGCACCCCTACGGCATTTCCTCCACTCCACACACGCACGCACGCACGCACGCACGCACGCACGCACGCACGCACCCACGCACGCACGCACGCACGCACGCACGCACGCACGCACGCACGCACGCACGCACGCACGCACGCACGCAAGCACGCAAGCACGCACGCACGCACACACACACACACACACACACACACACACACACACACATCCCACCCTTCAGCTCGAAGCCACTCTATAACAGATTTCTGACTCATAGCCTCACGTACGTAAGATCACAAAATGCGACTTCACAAAATGAGGTCGTGTTAAGTCAATCAAGGTCATGTAAGATCATTAAAATACGAAAAAGATATAAACTGTTGACTTTTTCAAGAGAAGGAAACAAACGTAAATGTATACGTGCACGTCAGCGTGTATGCACGCTCGTACACACACACACACACAGCACACACATTATGGCCTCCTGTCCCCTATAAGGGCAATGACAGCGTAGCGGACATACTTACCCATGACTATTTTTGACACCAGAAACGCCACGGCCACTAAGGCGCACAGGATCCCCATTCCACGTAGCACTGAAAACAGAGCAAGCTGGATGTGTTGTGTAACATTTTACACCAAACAATTACAGTCTTTAGGGATATCTTCCACTGCTTTTCGTTTTTACCTCGCATGATCAGTAATGAGGCGACCACTCGTGGTGTGTCTATAACCCAGTAGACCAATAATCTATCTTTTCTCTTAAACTTGAGGCGACCCAATACTTTTTTTCCAATACTTTTTTGGGTGCTGAAGCTTGATTCACACAACAGGTCTGTGAAGATGGAGAAGAAAGCCGGTGGTTGAGGTTCGAGCGGTGAGGAGCTCGAGGCTTGATGGTAGAAGGGCGCAGGTATGAGACGAGTCGTAGCTGCTTTCCACAACTTTATTAACCCATGGGTACAGGAGCTCCTGGCTGGTCCGAGGCCTGATTATATTGGCCTGGACCAACCCAAGACCATGGTGGCAGTGGTCTCTCTAGACCGTGGTGGTAGTGGTCTCTCTAGACCATGGTGGCAGTGGTCTCTCTAGACCGTGGTGGTAGTGGTCTCTCTAGACCGTGGTGGCAGTGGTCTCTCTAGACCGTGGTGGCAGTGGTCTCTCTAGACCGTGGTGGCAGTGGTCTCTCTAGACCGTGGTGGCAGTGGTCTCTCTAGACCGTGGTGGTAGTGGTCTCTCTAGACCGTGGTGGCAGTGGTCTCTCTAGACCGTGGTGGTAGTGGTCCCTCTAGACCGTGGTGGCAGTGGTCTCTCTAGACCGTGGTGGTAGTGGTCCCTCTAGACCGTGGTGGCAGTGGTCTCTCTAGACCGTGGTGGCAGTGGTCTCTCTAGACCGTGGTGGCAGTGGTCTCTCTAGACCGTGGTGGTAGTGGTCTCTCTAGACCGTGGTGGCAGTGGTCTCTCTAGACCGTGGTGGCAGTGGTCTCTCTAGACCGTGGTGGTAGTGGTCTCTCTAGACCGTGGTGGCAGTGGTCTCTCTAGACCGTGGTGGTAGTGGTCTCTCTAGACCGTGGTGGTAGTGGTCTCTCTTGTCTCGTGTGCCGTTCCCCCTTAACAAGCGAATGCACGGACCTCACAGGAGCCAGGGTGTGCATTATTTCACAGATCTTAACCCTGGTTCCCGGGTTGTGCTACTATTTGGCAGAAAGGAGAGATTACTTAATTTAACTTACTTTGAAATGGCTTCTTACAAATGTTGCCTCATTCAGCATAACACAATCTATTGAATGACTCACATGCCGTTGCAAGTACCTGTCTTACTTGAGGGAAAACATCAGATTTATACTCAAAATGTTACAATTCAGATGCCAGAGTGGGAGAGCAGCTCACTAGCCAGGGGTCACGCTAATGTAACGAGTGACTGACAGGGCAGGTGCATGAACAATCAGACCGCAGTAGAGGAGGGGGTCCCAGAGCGGTCAGCTGGTCAGCTTGTCTTACAGAAAGGATGGGGAAGGGTTTAGAGAGGTCTGACACAGAGATCTGACACACAGGATAGGGGGTGGGGGGTGGGGGGTGGGGAGAGACATAAGCAGGGATAACTGAATAGTGGATGAACACAGTAGAAGTACAATACACTTGGTGATAGGTGCACCTCATCACAGGTCCTACAGAGCAACTCTCAGTAAACTATAAATAGCAAAGATTAATTTCCTTAGCCTTTGCTTTCAGTGCTGTGTGCGTGTGAGTAGCCAGCAACTGAGCAAGGCTTCTCGCGGACGGAAGGACACCCACCATTGGCAAACGTAGAGGGAAGTTCCACCCTTCCATTCTTCTTCCTCTTCAGCACCCCAGTCTCTGGGTCAGAGGTCAACATGGCGTCTGCGCGAATGGGATCGCTCCTGCAGGTGAAGGGGTTGGAGCGCAGACTCTGGTGGGGAGGCAACTCCTGAAAGGAACTTTTGCGTGCACGAAAACGGATGAGCAGTGTTCTCACTACATATTCCGTAGTATTCTCTACATATTCTGTAGTATTCACTACATATTCTGTAGTATTCTCACTACATATTCCGTAGTATTCTCCACATATTTTGTAGTATTCTCACTACATATTCCGTAGTATTCTCTACATATTCTGTAGTATTCTCGCTACATATTCTGTAGTATTCTCACTACATATTCCGTGGTATTCTCTACATATTCCGTAGTATTCTCTGCATATTCTGTAGTATTCTCGCTACATATTCCGTTGTACTCTCTATATATTCTGTAGTATTCTCTACATATTCCGTATTATTCTCTAAATATTCTGTAGTATTCGCATTACATAGTCCGTAGTATTCTAAACATATTCCGTAGTACTCTCTACATATTCTGTAGTATTCTCGCTACATATTCTGTGGTATTCTCGCTACATATTCTGTGGTATTCTCGCTAAATATACTGCGGTATTCTCGCTACATATTCTGTGGTATTCTCGCTACATATTCTGTGGTATTCTCGCTACATATTCTGTGGTATTCTCGCTACATATTCTGTAGTATTCTCGCTACATATTCTGTGGTATTCTCGCTACATATTCTGTGGTATTCTCGCTACATATTCTGTAGTATTCTCGCTACATATTCCGTAGTACTCTCTACATATTCCGTAGTATTCTCATCATATTCCGTAGTACTCTCTAGATATTGCGTAGTACTCTCTACATATTCTCCAGATCTCTACGCTCAGCTGCTGACTCTAGAATGCTTAAGGTCCCCCGCCGTAACAAGAAAACTCAAGGACAGCGTGCCTTCTCCTATATTGGACCTGTAACCTGGAATAGTCTCCCTCTCTCAGTCCGTCATTCTGACACTCTGCCCAGGTTCCAACGTGCTCTCAAGACCCACCTTTTCCGATCCGCCTTTCCCGCTGAGCTGCTTTGCCTTACTTGACCTGGCCTGCAAGTGCTGTGTATATTGTATAGTTGTAGCCTGTGAGTTTCGGTAGGAATGTGGTGTTGAGCGGTTGTATGAGTGTTGATTCTTTGGAGTGTAAACGCAATGAGCTTGCCTGTCAAGAGAAGGAATGTGCGTATGAATAAACACTATTATTATTATTATTATTATTATTATTATTATTATTATTATTATTATTATTATTATTATTATTATTATTATTATTATTATTATTATTATTCTGTAGTATTCTCTCTACATATTCCGTAGTACTCTCTACATATTCTGTAGTCTTCTCACTATATATTCCGTAGTATTCTCACTACATATTCCGTGGTATTCTCACTACATATTCCGTGGTATTCTCAATATATATTCCGTAGTATTCTCACTACATATTCCGTGGTATTATCACTACATATTCGATAGTATTCTCACTACATATTCCGTTGTACAGTATTCTCACTACATATTCCATATTATTCTCACTACATATTCCATATTATTCTCACTACATATTCGATAGTATTCTCACTACATATTCCGTTGTACAGTATTCTCACTACATATTCCATATTATTCTCACTACATATTCGATAGTATTCTCATCACATATTCCGTAGTATTCTCACCACATATTCCGTAGTATTCTCATTACATAATCTGTAGTATTCTCCACATATTCCGTTGTACAGTATTCTCGTTACATATTCCATAGTATTTCCACTACGTATTCCGTAGTATTTTCACTGCATATTCCGTAGTATTTCCACTACGTATTCCGTAGTATTTTCACTGCATATTCCGTAGTATTTTCACTGCATATTCCGTAGTATTTTCACTGCATATTCCGTAGTATTTTCACTGCATATTCCGTAGTATTTTTACTACGTATTCCGTAGTATTTTCACTGCATATTCCGCATTCAAAGTCAAGTAATGTCCTTTACAGGCAGACAGACATAATACAGGCAGGCATACAGGTAGGCAGGCAGATAGACATAATACAGGCAGGCATACAGGTAGGCAGGCAGATAGACATAATACAGGCAGGCATACAGGTAGGCAGGCAGATAGACATAATACAGGCAGGCATACAGGTAGGCAGGCAGACAGACATAATACAGGCAGGCATACAGGTAGGCAGGCAGATAGACATAATACAGGCAGGCATACAGGTAGGCAGGCAGACAGACATAATACAGGCAGGCATACAGGTAGGCAGGCAGATAGACATAATACAGGCAGGCATACAGGTAGGCAGGCAGACAGACATAATACAGGCAGGCATACAGGTAGGCAGGCAGATAGGCATTATACAGGCAGGCATACAGGTAGGCAGGCAGATAGACATAATACAGGCAGGCATACAGGTAGGCAGGCAGACAGACATAATACAGGCAGGCATACAGGTAGGCAGGCAGATAGACATAATACAGGCAGGCATACAGGTAGGCAGGCAGATAGACATAATACAGGCAGGCATACAGGTAGGCAGGCAGATAGGCATTATACAGGCAGGCATACAGGTAGGCAGGCAGATAGACATAATACAGGCAGGCATACAGGCAG
>JAWQFJ010001384.1:5000-11150 GCA_034096865.1 Theodoxus fluviatilis
AGGCAGCATGCATCTGATTGGTGTATTCTTTGACTGGTTTGTCATTGAATGCAGGCAGCATGCATCTGATTGGTGTATTCTTTGACTGGTTTGTCAGCACTTGAAACACAAAGATGAAGTGGCATAAAATGATTATTTTATCTGAAATAATTGAAGGGAAAGTTGTCTGGGAATCTTTCTGCCTGAGTTTGCCACTAACAAACACCAGTGAATACAAAAATCAGTCTCTAATGCAGAAGTGATGCTGCCAGTCAGCCCTCTACATTTGTTTAGCATGTAAAGGTAAAGGTGCTCTTTTTTATATTGCGACTTTCCACTCATTGATGGATGCTCAATCCGCACACAATTACCCCCTGGTCATCGGGCTACCTCTTTTTATCACTCCAACACCATCTCAACTCACTGGGGAGCATGCAACCAGGCTGCAGATGAACGCGCCAAAGTTAGCTTTCACAATTTTCCAACTCAGCCCTCACAGGTTCCCGGTTTACTCCAATTCCCACAGCTATGCTGCAGTCTGTGACAAGAGGAACTAAAGTAACTGAACAAGACAGCAATACCAACCTATCTGCTTTCCTGATCTTTCTCCCCCCCCCCCCTCATCTCCCCCCCCCCCCCAATCCCCCCTTTCACATCCACCCCCCCCCCCCCCACCCCCCACCCCCACCCCCCCAAAAAAAACCCAAACCAAGTATGTTAAACTTTTCCTCTTTAAAATGATGAAAGTGGTGCTCTGTAGTGAGAGGATGATATTTAAATAGTCATCTGAGTGGTTGTAAAATGCAAGTGCATCTTGAGGTGAATATAAATAGCATGCCTTGACTAGTGAAGACAAGGGGAAAAAAACCCCCAACCTTTTCTATAGGAATGGTGATGAGCTTGTATGGTGACTTGGTGAGTCAGAGAAGAAATGGAAGCTATGCGTGAAAAGATGTGCTGAAATGTGAGAATACAGTAGTTAACAGGCTGCACCTGATCGAATCACAAAAAGTGCACAGCAAGCTTCTATCCACCCCAAAGAGAGGTGGGAGCATTTGTTAGTATGCTTGAGATAAATGAAGAGGAAAACTGGAAGAAAGTGTGTTTGCAGATGCACACTTGAGACTCTAGAAACTTTGCCACCTTTCTATATCTGTTTTATCCATGGATCATATAAGATGTTGTGTCCATGGTTTTATCAAACGACTCCATCTTGACCTCAAGAGAACCTCTCCACTTCCATTGCAATCAGAGAACTCCTTATCAATAAAAGATCTGATGCTTTGTGGGGCAAAAGCTGGGTGTCCATTTCATTCAGGGCAGGATGCAGTATTCATGGAACTGGTTGATAGCCGTTGATTAGGCAGCTGTCCTCGTGAATCTTTCATGGCATTGAGGACCTATTCTACTGGGAGTGCTCAGGGCATGTGTAAAGACATGTGAGGAGAAATACACATCTTTAGATGCTCCTGATTGCACCTGTTTCGATCAGTGGTTAAAGTTCTGGTTTAAAGATGGAATGGGCACAGCAAGAAGAAAACTTGGCAATAGAAACTGATCTCAGACATTGTGGCTATGTTGGTATAGTCAATTGATTGTAGGACTAAGTCTTGTCCATCATCTCTGACTCTGGCCTGTAGAAACGGGCTGGATTACACAAGCATGCCTTCACTGTAAATTGATAAGATGGGGGAAAGAGTTTGCCTCTAATGAAATGTGTGTGTTTTTTTTCAATCAAATGTCTTATTACTATAGAAACATGAATGTGGTTATTGAAGTCAAAAAGGATGAATATTCCTGTAAAAAAAGACCAAGAAATGCAATGCAGGGATTGTCTAAGATAGGCTGTGTGTGTGTGTGTGTGTGTGTGTGTGTGTGTGTGTGCGTGTGTGTGTGTGTGTGTGTGTGTGTGTGTGTGTGTGTTCATGGATGTGTGCATCTAGTGTGTGTGTGTTTGTTCATAAATGTGTGCATCTATGTGTGTGAGCATGGGCATGTGTGCATGCACATCAGTGTACTAGAGTGTTGTATGAATCAATGGGTTTGAGTGTTAGAATTCATGTGAGTCTGTTAATCGTGTAACTCTCTTTTGAATGAAGTTGTCCTTATACATATCACTGAAGTTCTCTTCATACAAACATAGATGTGAAATCTGACCTACCAGCATTGTGTCTGGTCTGCAATTGAAATGGTTAGTTTAACTTGGTATCCATCTGGCAATGGTCAACAACAAGGAAACATTCCTCTCATATTCTGCACATTTTTCCAGGCCAGCAGAGGTGCAGGTGATGGATGAGAAAGTCTACCACATTCGCTATGTGCCCCCAGAACCAGAACCTTTCTACAAACCCAGTAAGATTGAGATATGTACAGCTTTAATTAAGTTGTCTGCCTTGATTTACCTGAACTTGTACTGAAGTGGTGAGGTCAGGATAATATTTTTCATTTTTATTAAAAGATGTAGTAGATTGGTTAGGATGAATCTTCACAAATATGTGTATCCTGTTGTAATTGATATCTATAAGTATAACATGCTGAAGTGTGTGTTTTTAATTGTATTTTCTAGTTTAATGTAGTAGATTGCTTCAGTATGATTCTTTAAGAATATACTTGTTTTAATATTTTATAGCATGCAAAAGTGTTATTCTTTGAGAACATACTGTATTAGTATCTAAAGACATTCGTAGCTTGCAAACATTTCACATGGACTAAGTGTTTCTGTTATCAGATATGTTATTTATCACAGTTGTGATGTGTATATAGTCAAGGACATCCTGGGAATTTCACTGACTTACTGTAAACTGAAACTAATTTTTAGTTTTTAAGAATGCTGCTGCTATAACTGAATATAATTGAAGAATTTGTTATTTCAATAAAATGAATTTTCTTGGAATCTTTCTTACATATAATTATTCTTGGAGTTTCTCATTCCTTTTCAAGTGGGAAAGTATTCTCTCCTTAAATTGTCTTGATTTGGTAGTTACTTCATCGTTATGCTTTTTTTCAGCGGGGATGGAGAAGATGCCTATGTCCAGAGGGGAGGAAAATGGAACAGTCGTGTTTGAATATGAAGTGAAAACAAGCTTTGTACGTTTTGGTCCAATGTGATTCTGTTTCTCTGTCTGTCTTTGCTTTCTCATATTTAAATAAACCCAGATTTCTCCGTCCCAGGGATAGAACCACGGCACTGCGCCTCGCACATCGTCCAACCCCAAAGCATGCTCGCCTATCTCCGCCTGTCAAAAAGACATGGTTTCAACAAGCGAGTAGAGGCTGAGGGGCTGACTGTGTACTCATGCAAGAGGGGAGAGCACTGGGGGGTGGGCTGGCAGGAACTGGTGTATATTCTAAACAAGTTTGAAGGTTTGGGAAGTTCCTGTAAATACTTTTTGACTCACATGCGAAGCAAAAGTGAGTCTATGTACTGAGCCGTGTCGTCCGTCCGTCCGTCCGTCCGGGCGTCCGGGCATAAAAAACTTAAACGTTGGATTTTTCTCGGAGACTATTAAGTCTATCAACACCAAATGTGGCATGATGGTGTATGATGACAAGGCCTCAAAAAATATACATAGTGACTTGACCTTGCTTCAAGGTCAAGGTCACAGGAGCCATAAATGTGGTCTCAAAAACAGTAATTTTTCTACATTTTCCCAATTTTCTCCCACGTTATTGAGAATGGCGACCTTAGCTACAAGTGGTATATAGGTCAAAGCAAGTCCTATCTTTTGATACCAGTTTGGTTGACCTTGCTTCAAGGTCAAGGTCACAGGAGCTCTTCAAAGTTGGATTGTATACATATTTTGAAGTGACCTTGACCCTGAACTATGGAAGATAACTGTTTCAAACTTAATAATTATGTGGGGCACATGTTATACTTTCATCATGAGACACATTTGTTCACATATCATCAAGGTCAAGGTCACTTTGACCCTTATGAAATGTGACCAAAATGGGGTAGTGAACCACTAAAAGTGACTATATCTCATGGTAGAAAGTGCCAATAAGCACCATTGTGCTTCCTATGTCTTGAATGAACAGCTTTGTGTTGCATGACCTTGGATGACCTTGACCTTGGGTCAAGGTCACATGTATTTTGGTAGGAAAAATGTGTAAAGCATTTCTTTGTGTATGATGTCATTGGTAGGTTTAGTTGTTTGACCTTGACCTTGAAGGTCACCTGAAGGTCAAGGTCATATAAAGGTCAAGGTCAAGCATGTGAGTCGTATGGGCTTTGCCCTTCTTGTTCTCTTTTTGTCAAAGCAAAAAGACAAAAAGTATTTACAGGAACTTCCCAACCCTTCAAACTTGTTTGCTTTCTCATGTTGATTTATACATGAATGAATATGTATGGGTAATACTAATACTGTGTGTGTGTGTATGTGTGTGTGTGTTTGTGTGTGTGTATGTGTGTGTATGTGTGTATGTGTGTGTGTGTGTGTGTGTTTGTATGTGTGTGTTTGTGTGTGTGTGTGTGTGTTTGTGTGTATGTGTGTGTGTGTGTGTGTGTGTGTGTGTGTGTGTGTATGTGTGAGTGTGTGTGTGTGTGTGTGTGTGTTTGTGTATGCGTGTGTCTGTCTGTATGTGTGTGTGTATGTGTGTGTGTATATATGTGTGTGTGTCTGTGTGTGTGTGTGTGTGTGTGTCTGTGTGTGTGTGTGTATGTGTGTGTCTGTGTGTGTGTGTTTGTGTGTGCACACGCATGTGTGTGTGTCTGTGTGTGTGTGCACATGCATGTGTGTGTCTGTGTTTATATGTCTTTATGTGTTCATGTATGCATGTCTGTTTATGTGTTTGCATGTGTGTGAATATGAGTGTATGTGTGCGTGTGTTTGTGTGTGTCTTTGTGTATGTCTGTATTTGTATGTCTTGTTTGCATGTGTGTGAGTGTTTGAGTGTATGTTTGTGTGTGTGTGTGTGTGTGTGCGTTCATGCGTGCATGTATGCATGCATGTGTGTGTGTGTGTGTGTGTTTGTATGCATTTTAGTAGGTGCATGTATATGAGTAGGTGCATGCAAGCGGACATGTACATGTATGTGAGTGAGTATTCTTTAAAGAGACCGTCTGATCTCAGTGTTTGTAAAAGTGGATATGGATAACATTCCCTCTACTTACAAAGTCCTGCCTTTTCTTACTCTCTGTACAGTACGTCAGATCAAGAGTTGGAGGAGCTAGAGGAGGCTGCGACGACTGTTCCTACACTCCTACTTCCAAGGAGGACACCACTCTCGTGTTCGAGTCCAGATTTGAAAGTGGCAATCTGGCCAGGGCTGTCAAAGTGTAAGTCTCAGTGTGCCTGGGAAAGGCTGGGTCAGTGTGATGAACCAAACAGAAGAAGAAAAAGAAGAGCAGCAGTGATTTATGCAATCCAGCAGGATGTTCTGTCTGTATAGGGAATTGACAGGTTGTGATTTTCAGCTTCATTCTGGCATGGTGACTTTTGAGTGTTGAGTAATGAATAGAGATTTTGTACATTGGTCATGGAGCCTTCAAGCTCTGTACTGTGGATTCTATACTCTTTCAAGACACATATTACACACACAGCACAGTTGTAAAAAAAAGAAGAAGGAATTTAATGAAAATATTTTCTTTGGAAACTATGTTATTTCAGCTTTCAGAGATGAGACAAGGCAATTGATTTTAAAGCATCTCATTGAAATCATCATGGATTTGGATTGGTTTGTGTTTCAGAAATGAATGTGACTATGAGCTGTGGCTGAGGTATGACTTGTACACCACGAAACACACACAGTGGTTCTACTTCTCCCTGTCCAACACTCGGTCCAACGTCAAATACCGCATCACCATTGTCAATCTGATGAAGGTAATTTGCACTTTCTTGCATTGTAATAGATACCCAGAATGCTGACTAGTGGGCGATCATGTTCTATTGACATGAAACATTAAAAAAAAAATTTAACATCCAGGAAATCTTCTCTGTATCAAATGCTACTGTATCAAAATACTTCGGATTGATGTGTGCGGGAAGTCACTCCATCGATGTTGGATTCAGAGCTATATTACTTTTTTTTATTAGTGATGATGATGATGATGATGATAATGATGATGAAACAGTGTTTCCCATCATAATTGCTCCTGTTTGTAAGCATTCGTGTGGAACTAATTGCCCTTGTTCACTTTGTTACGCACTTGGGATCCAGAAAATGTAATGT